>JBAMHZ010429812.1:0-36414 GCA_037177395.1 Alpinia galanga | reverse complement strand
TTTAAAGCTAATGTGAGATATTCATATTTTTTATCTGATTAATTTTGAAATCTGATCTTATAGAAATTTTTCACTGATTGTGGACGATTCAGTAGTCTAATATTCAAAGGTTTGATCTCATTAAGAATCGAATCAGAGTATTTTGAGATTTTATTGGATATTTTTGTCTCCGGGCAAACATTTTTCTCGTTTGGTTTAAGAACACGTTGATTCGACATGAGGTCATTCTTGTTGCCCTAGAGTTTAATTAGAATATTTTACCATTTTGTTTTTTGAGTTTCAACTCGAGCATTGACCTATGATATATAAATTATTTAGTTTCTTTGCAAAAATATTTTTTAACTAATAAATCGATCGAGGATAAGGATGATTGTATTATAATTTTTTTAGTAAATAAAAAATTTAATTGTTTATGGACGCCAGCGTGCGTAAGTATCAGAATTTGTCTTAAAAAAGCATAATTAATTTTTGAGGTGTAAAAAATTTCGTCAATTATTAAATAAATAAATTACCAAGCTACAAATTAGCCAACGTGCTTAATTTATAAAAATATCTACTTAATTAAGACGATTATTCTAAAAGGAAGCTGTTAATTTTCATGATAAAACGTGTCAAAGAAGGTAGGAGTGTTAATCTATATATATACACACACATGATCTCCTACATAATTCATTTACGAGTACCTCTATTATTTACCGTTCGATCTCCTAGGATTTAAGAATTGAGTTATAATATTTACCCGATCGGACGATAGATAATGAAAATATTTATGAGTGTTTACAGATGAGTTGTGTAGGAAATATCTCTCTCTCTATATATATATATATGACATTTGTGAGAACTTATATTATTCACCGTCTGATCTCCTATGATTTAAAGATTAAATTATAGTGCTCACATGATCGAACAATAAATAACGAAGATATTCACAAAAGCTCACGCATGAATTGTAATATGAAATCATTCATATATATATATATGTAACGTCTATGCACGATGCTACGATTGATGATTGACTGACATTAAATTTCTTCTGCGTCGACGATGATGACATTATAGTTCAAGTTCTGAATTTTAGAGGATGTCAACGTCGTTCGATCAATGTCGAATTCTGATCGAAATCCAACCAAATTGTAACAGTCGGCGGTCACAATTGGTCGGATTCGACCGAATCGTGGCTACCAACACTACAACCGCAATCAACCAGATTTCAACTGAATCACAGTCAGAATCTAATAGTGTGAGGTGCGATGCCGATGGTAATCAGACGAGATTATTGTGCATTTCTTATTTTCGCACACAGACATACATGAGATAGTCACTTAGGAGATTAAAATCGTGCACGCGTATGTGTATATACACATACACATACAAAGATGTTATGCTATGCGTGAGATTTATGCTCACCCCTGAGCATTGCAAGAAATGACAATGAACGCTTCTTCACCGCTAATCATCACCGCTCCACCTCCGGATTTCGACCGTGATACTGGCGGCCACGATTCAGCTAGATTTTCGATCGATTTGGGTGGCAATCAACGGCGTCAGCATCTCCCTAGGTTTTAGGGGTTGGTCTATAGTTTTATCATTGTTGACGTCGAAGAAATAAGTCGTTGATTGCGGAAATCGCATAGAGAAGAAGTACTGTGCATTTCTTAATCGCGATGGATGAACGACTGTGATCGCATCATGCACGCGCCCTGACTAAATGATAAAAAAAATTAATTACTATAAATACAAAATTAAAATAGAGATTTTTTTTTGGCAAATCGAATAAGTATTTTGCTTTGGAGAACTCTCTCATAAAAATAAATCAACATTTGCTATTTAGTTAGAAAATAATTTCATTATTCTTTTTTTATTTTTAATAAAAAAATGAATAATAATAAAAATCGGAGATAAGGTCCCTTATTGGGCTTTCAAGTGGGTCGATGTGAAACATTAGTTGGCCTTCATGAATTTATAATTATGATATTTAAAAAAAAATAGGCGCTTTGCTTGATGGTGCATTGATATTTTTTTTATTTATAAAATGATATGATCGTATAAATATTTTAGGTCGATGGTGCGGTGTTTAACCCAGTTCAGATCACCTTCAGCTCCTATTCGGTTCCTCGCCCCATTCTAATCTCTTTCCCCATTCGTCGGCGCCGCTCTAATGCCGATCCTGCCTGTTCCGTGATCCCTAGCACTCCACCGGACGATTCTGCCAGCGTAGCCTTCCGACGCCGCCGCCCCTCGCCCGCTCACCTCAGGATTGGCGCAGAAAAGAGGCGGTTCGGCTGGTCGGAGTTCGTCGCCGTGAATAGGAATTAGGGTTTTTTTTTTTCTGCTGTGGCTCTGCTGGGAGAAGACGGTAGCGCATTAGGGTTTGAGCGCTCGCCGCCATGGCTCCCGGGCGTAAAAAGGGCTCGAACCGGGTTAAGGCGGTGGGTCAGCTCAAGCTGGGGGATCTTGTTCTCGCCAAGGTGAAAGGCTACCCTGCTTGGCCTGCCAAGGTTAGTTCGGTTTGTTCATCCTGCAAAGTTCGAGTTGTTTGTATCCCTCTTAGTCTAAGAGTCTATTATCATTTGTTTTTACCTATAAATGTGTCTCTCTTGTAGCATGAATTGTTTTGGAGCGACGCAACTGTGAGCTATTCTGCCAAGTCAGTGTTGGGATTTTGCTAATCTTTTTTTATGATAACTTCTATGCTTCTCTCTTTCTTTGCTATGGTTTATGGTCGCTCAATATCTTCATACTGTTGCCTTTGGTGATGTCTAGATTTCACTTTGCTCATCAAAACCTTTGTTTCACTTTGGAAATTTCCTAGCTGAAATGTTGCTGTTTATTTTATTTTTTTTTCTTTTATGCATAAAGAGATGTTTAGTTATCTTTTGCCCATCAGAGTCCTTGATTCGTTTTTCTAGTTATTGGAACCTTTGCTTCATTTTAAGGATCTACTTATTTTTAAAGATCTTCGTTTTAAAAATCTACTGGTTAAAGAGTAACCTTTGTATATCTCGCAAGAGGGTTTCTGATCCATATGTTTCAGGAAACCTACACATCATTCTTTCTTCATGCAGTTTAACCTCAACTGAAATATATGCTACTTCATTTCAGATAAGCAAGCCAGAAGACTTTGATCGAACACCAGATCCTCGGAAATACTTTGTTCAATTTTTTGGGACTAATGAAATGTAAGTTTGCTAGATTTTTTGCTTGGGCTCTCAACTATGTGTTACTTTGTTTGATTTGTTCCACATTCTTCTTGATTGTTACATTTGGTTATGATATTAATTGGGTATAGACCATTGTTTATGGGAACTAAACAAACAAGAACTTCCTTTTCTTCTGTTAGAGAACTCAGTGTCGTTTTGTTATTTTTGAATGATGAGCGAGGATTTGGCTAATTGGAACACAGTCAGCCCTTTAGATCTGCGATTGAATGAATCTGTTGAGTAATTTGATTCATCTCTTTGAAAGACCATAAATTACAGCACAACTATGGAAAAACACTCCACAATATGTTGTCCAAATTATTTTGTGCTATGTAGAAACTTAATTCCTTGCCTTGCACCCGCATTGAGCCTTTAGATTTCTGTAGTCAACATGTATTGTTCATTTGAGGGGAGTTCGGTTAAACAAACAAAAGGAGATGAATTGTTTTAGAATTAGCCAGATCTCTGTAGTTACATATTTTTGTTTTTATTTAAACTTGAAAAATAGCCAAACGCCCAATTGGACTATTATGCAAGTGAAAGAAAATAAAGTAACTATGACTCTGCTCAATTGGACTAAGGTGTCGTCCACATGATTGGAGTTCTCACAAATATGGCTGGTAGACTATTAATGTTTCTTCATATTTTTGTATGTTAGGACATCACTGATATGATTTATTACAGTAATCTAAATAACCCATTTGGATTTTGAAAATAGAGTAGGAATGATGGAGTTATAATAAGAGGCGAAATGATTTGAAAATGCAGGACTGCAGGGGCATAACTTGGTAAAGTTGAACTAATTTGTTGAAATTATAACCATTTACATCTGAGTCGAAAATGGCTGGTGAAGAACTGGTCAACAGGGGAAAAAAATGTGCAACTGGTGAAGTCCCTTGTTGCCCTTTTCCCTATTTTGTTTGAGTTGCAGTTTGCATGCTACATTCCGGAGAGTTTGGAGATCTTGGATTCTTTTCATTAGGCATGCATTTTATCTTCTTAATATAGTTTGCTTAATCTTATTGAAACTTGTTGTTGGTAATCTTACTTGAAGCCATATTAGGTATGTTTGTATGGTGATTTTGTACAGTCTCTGAATTTATATTGCTGATGCAATCTGCCATTACCATTGCTGTTCACCATTAAGATTTTTTTTTTCTCCAGTGCCTTTGTAGTCCCAGCTGACATACAGGTATTTACTGATGAATCAAAGAGTAAATTGATTGCCCGTTGCCAGGGCAAAACAGTCAAACACTTTGCTAGTGCCGTTGAGGAAATTTGTGAGGCTTTTGAAGAATCGAACAAGAAGCAATCAGTAGAATCTGTTGCATCTCCTTCAAATAGTGATTTTGAAGATATCAAGCATCCAGTGGAACATAGTGGGGCATCTCATTTGAAGGATCTGGAGGAAAAGGTTGAGGATAATGCAAGTGGTGAGCCACTAGGTGTTAATGTTGATTTGAGGAGCCAAGAGGCGAGCATCTCTTTGGATCCATCTTCAACTAATTTAAATGGCAGTGAATCTCTCTTGAAAAGGAAAAAAAGCTCAACTAATGATGGTCAGATTGCAAAAAAAAAGAAACCTGTAGTTTCCAAGTCAGATTTACATGCTTCTTCACACAAGGAGAAATTGGTGATCACTAGTCCTGATGATAATAAGGACACTAATATGGAGATATTACCTGAATTGGAAATTGGAGAGGCACTTCCAAAAGTTTCAGCTGCCAGAGGACTTCAGGATTGCAGTGATTCCAAAAACGAAAGCAAACATCATGGGGAAGATGCAAGCCATGCTCTTCAAGAAAATGATGGTATTGTTTCTATGAAAAAGAAAGTTTTAGTTTCAAAATCATCTTTTTTTGCTTCTGGCAAGAAGAATAAATCAATGAGTGATAGTCCAGATGAAATTAAGAACACTGATATAGGCTCAAATCTCGGTGAACTTGATAACTCTAGTGATCTGAAAGATGCTAGTAAAAGTCTGAAGGTTCAAGAAGTTCATGCTCAGGTTGTAATGAAGGGAAAAGTTTTAGTTTCCAAATCATCTTCCTCTGCTTCTTCCAGCAAGGATAAATTAATGAGTACCAATCCTGATGATATTAAGAATGAGGACATGATAATATCGCCTAAAATGGAAGCTGAGGATCTGTCTCCAAAAGGCTCAGCAGGTGGATTTCAAGATTACAGCGATTCCAAGGGTGAAAATGATAATGAAGAGGGAGATGCAAGTAATGCTAAGGTTCAGGAAGTTGGTCCTCAAACAACAAAGGTGCTTTCTGAGCAGAAGATAAATGCGGATGCTTCAGGAATAAAATCAAGTGTGGCTTTACGAAAGCAGTTGAAGGGTTCTTATGGAAAAGGAAGCAAGCTGTCCGGAGGAAAAAACACAAAGGTTACCTCACATGACAAAGAATCGTCTCGAAATACTGCATCAGGTAGTGATTCCAAAACTGGTAAGATGCCAAAGAGCTTGAAAAAATTGAAGGAACATTCTCTTCAAAAAGGTAAAATGCACACTGATCCTAGCTATACCAATGACCATTCAGTGCTTTCTAGTGAAGTTGAGAAGAATTTCAAGGGCAGAGGTAAAAAACACAAGTTCGAGGGAAGCAATGATTCTGGCCCAGCTAAGAGAGCAAAATTGGACAAAGAGGACAAGCGTAAGAAATCAATGCAGGGTGACTTATCCCTAAGCGAGAAGACAAAGAAATCAAGGAACTCCATACTAATTGAAAACAAGTTGATATCACCTGTAAATAATGATGCTCATCTTCCAACAGTTAAACACGCTGAGGACATGGATGTAGGTGCAAGTTCTGCTGCTCAAATTACTAAAAGTTCAGTTCAAACAGATTCTAAGCTTCTGAAAAAGCAGGATAGGTCCTTGAGTACACATATCCGATACAAACGAAGATCATGTCGATTCGATGATGATGATGAGTTGGAAGATGTTAAGACACCAATTCATAAAACTTCTTCTGGGAACTTGGTTTTACCAGATTCAGGCACTTCAGTTTCTGAGCAGAAGCGTCACCCTGTGACAGAGAGTAATAAAGATTCTCCAACCAATAAAGATGCTACTGAGAAGGCTGGTTTAACCAGTGATCAGAAGTCTTCAGATTGCATGACCTTGCCCATCAAGATACCTGAAAAGAATGAGAGAAAAGCTGAAAAATCTCAAAGCCCTCAGACTTATCAGAGTCCGACAAAGAGAGAACAGCAGAAAATTTCTTTTGGTGATTCTAGAACTTCTATGCTTTCACCTAAAGCTTCTGCTTCCCTTGACGAGGCATCAAAATTGACAGATCAAATATCTGTTAAGCCCCATGTAAAAGCTTTTGATTCTTCAGGGAGAAAATCTCAAATCACACCCTCAAAACTCTCAAAAAGCCAATCTGAGAGCTTAAACTTATCTACTAATCAATCTGTGCCCGAGAAAAACAAGGCATTGCATAAATCCATTAATATGAAGGCACCTTCGAAATCTAATACACACAATACTGCACTCACTGAAAACAAACATGAAATGAGATTTTCCTCTGAACGGAACTCTGGAAAGGATGCTTTAGTAGAGAAAAGGTACTACTTATTTTTCAGGTATTAGTTCAGATCTTATCATAATCTAATTATTTGCTGATTGCTTTCATCAAATACAGATCAGGAATGGCTAAAGAAGAAAAATTGATAACTGTAAGTGAGTCTTCATTTTCTGATACCAGTAAATCAATGAAACACCTTATTGCAGTTGCTCAGGCTAAAAGGAAAGAAGCACAATCACGATATGTACAGCCAGAAAATTCTATTTCTGTTATAGTAACGACTCCAAATTTAATCCATGGAATGAGTCCAAGTCCTGCTGCATTGATTCCTTTCACATCAGCAAATTTGTCTAACAGGGATATGAAAGGAGCCTATGCTGCTATGCCTTCTGATTCTCCATATGCAGTTCCTCATGAGTCTTCTTTAACAAATAAAGTCGATCATGAAGAATATGAGCACAGGATAAGTCCTGAATACAGGCCAGCTGGGGGTTCGCTAAGTGGTGGTACAGAAGCTGCTGTTGCCCGTGATGCTTTAGAGGGTATGGTCGAAACCCTTTCACGGACAAAAGATAGTATTGGGCGTGCAACTCGTCTTGCAATTGACTGTGCTAAATATGGTATCGCTGGTGAGGTAAAATTACCCACATAACTATGACATGCTTTCAAGTTCTTGTTGTTTTCATGATTTAGCAAAATTTTAAATTTTCTTCTCTTATATTTAGTATTGGTTTGGGAAAATATGCTAGTGTGCAATAGTTCATGTGATATATCTTTTCTTCCCCCTTGCAGGTTGTAGAACTACTAATCCAAAAGTTGGAGAGTGAACCAAGCTTTCACCGTAGAGTTGATCTTTTCTTCCTTGTTGACTCTATCACTCAGTGTTCTCATACACAGAAAGGTGTGCTTACATATAACTCATCTCTTTTGCTGTATAGGAGATTTGGCAAATTCACAGTAATCATATGTGCCATTCCTTCCATTATTTGAGGTTGTTGGTCAAATAAATACAGCATTGTTTCATCTCTTATTGTGACCACAACTTGTTTTAAACAATTTTGACCATGTTCTTTGTTATGTGATATGACTTCTTTTCCTTCTGTATTCTGGACTTGCACTCATCCAAAATTGATTTTTGTCAGTGATGGTTTGATAACTTATAGGGATTGCGGGGTCATCATATATTCCTGCTGTTCAGGAAGCATTACCACGCTTACTGAGTGCTGCTGCTCCAGCAGGGGCTAGTGCTCGTGAGAACCGCCGCCAGTGTCTTAAGGTTGACTATGTTACCTGAGTGACTATCTGTCAATTTTTATCTTTTTCCGAGAATTAAATTTTCTGTTCAGGTACTGAGGTTATGGCTTGAGAGGAAAATTATGCCGGACTCTCTCCTTCGGCGCTGTATTGATGACATTGAGATTCCCAATGATGACTTAAATGCTGGGATTTTCCTTAAACGTCCTTCTCGAGCTGAGAGGTCTGTGGATGATCCTATTAGAGAAATGGAAGGCATGCAGGTTGATGAATATGGAAGGTATTTTGTCTATGGCACTTTATTATCCCATATTGGTTTGGTAGGCACTTTTTGTCAGTTAATCCTCTGCGCTGGTTCACTTGTATAATTTAAATGGCAGAGTGATGGTTTTTAGATTCAATGATTGTAATTTGTAATATAATTACCCTATGATACATTTGTTAAGCATGTTATCGTCTTACAACCTAAAAAAAAAAAAAACTCTTTTTTGCCTTTGAAGACCAACTGAGGTTGCCTGTTTTATATGGATAGATTCTCTTCATTCTATATGTTTCAATTGGTGGTGTACAATCATGTTTATATTTAGGCTATCCTTTTTTTATTTCTGTTCTTGACATTCATGTAACTGATCTTCAGTATATTTGGCTTTTTCTTGCAGCAATGCTACATTTCAGTTGCCAGGGTTATTGTCATGCCATGTTTTTGAAGATGAGGAGGATACTCCTGTCAACATTTTCAGAGATTCTGGGATTAAAATGTCAGTTGAAACTGCTAATAAATTAGAAGATTTAGATTCTGGTGCAGTTACTCCTAATGACCGACACCATCACATACTAAAGGATGTTGACGGAGAACTTGAAATGGAAGATGTCATTTTGTCAAAAGATGAGAAAGGCATAACTAGAAAATTTTTTCGAAACAATGAATTGCAACGTTGTGATTCTAACAAATCATTTGATCCTACATTTGCTAATGTGACTGAGCTGCCCCCTCTGCCTACTATCCCTCCACCTCCTGTGGATTCTCCCCCACTGCCACCATCTCCTCCGCCTTTGCCTCCTTCACCCCCACCATCTCCTCCACCTCTACCATCACCACCTCCACCTCCACCCCCATCGCTGCCCCCACCCCCGTCGCTGCCCCCACCCCCACCGCCTCCACCACCACATCTTCCACTGCCTGGACAATTGTGTGCACCTTCTGTCTCACTTCCACCTGCCCCTTCATCTTCATCACCATCCTTATTTTATCCCCCGATGCAGGAAGAATTCAGAGCAGCAAATGTATGGCTTTCTTGTGAATTTGCCTAGATTGTTTTGTTTTTACTACACGTTTAACTTTTTGAATCTCTGTGCAGTGCAACCAGGTGGTCCATCTTCCTAACAATACTATGATGCAAGGGCAGGAAGCTGCTTTAGGCAATGAAGTGGTTTTGCAGCAGCGGCCAAACTTTATGGCAAATGGAATGAGCAACACACAATCAATGAATAGTTATAGTTCCTCTAGACCCTTTGAATATGGACAAAATGAATCGTACTTAGCTCCTCAGGCTTCTCATCATATTCACCATTTTCAACAAGGAAATGCACCCTTTCACCAAAGACCTTATCCTTCACTTCCTCCTTATGCTCCTACAGCTGGACAAACTGCTGGCCAATTTTCACATGCTACTCCAATGAGTCAACAACCAGTGCAGCAGCAATACAATCCTTACCCATTGCCATCTGTTTCTAATAGTCACAGACAATATTTGACTGACGAACAGAGGAGAGTGCACACTAGTGGTTTTAGTCCAGATAATCAGCATTCTGCTTGGGTATCTTCTGCTAGGCCATCATGTTCAGGGGCATCTACTGTGCAGGATGGTATGCGGTTGTATGTTTTTCTTCATGAAGATCCTTATTTTTATTGTGCACTGTGAAATAAAATGAATTTGGGATTTTGGTATATGATTTTTTTTTTAAAATTTCCTCCTTTTGAACAGGATTTCCAAGGTCTAACATAGAAATGCCACCTCCTAACTCTATGGGATTTCAGCTTCCACTGCACAATGCTGTGCCTTCTGCAGGTTCAGTTTATGATTCTCTTAAGTTGGTTGAAGAATGTCTTCTGGATATCAAGATATCTATTCATTGATTTTGATTGATTGATTTTTTTTCCTTCCAGGGCATAATTTTCCCCAGGTGTTGCCAGGCAGGCCTGATATTTCAGGTGTTAATTGTTGGAGACCGGGTTAGAGTCAGTTCTATGGACATGTTTGAATATGGTATTCCTTAGTTCTTATTATTTCTTAAGATGTTGTTGTTGTTGTTTTACTAAATAGTATTCTAATTTGGAATGTTCTTGCACTGTGTTCCAGATTTATTCTATGATGTCTGGGAGCTGGAGATTGAGAGGTTCTAATAGCATAATGATGTATCAGTCTTCATCTTTCTTGTTGCAAATTGATCTTGGAAACAAAGCTACCATCAGAGAATCAGAGGCAGCGATACTCTGGTTTATTCTTTTGGCTGGATTATGTACATTCTAATTGTCTTAGCAATTGGATCCAAAATACTGACTCCGTAAATGTAAGCTCACTTTGTACAGGAAATCTCAGTGAAAATGCAACTTTTGTTGTTATACTCGTTTTATCTGGTGTTTTGCCTTTATTTTGGTGTGCATGGTTGTGGTAAATCTAACCTTTTAAATTCATTATCCATATTACACTATTAAAAGTTGAAATCAAAGTCAGTTATCTTAGGATTTTCACATGAGCAATGATCTGGTATCAAAGATGTGGTGTACATGGTTGTCTTTTATTCACTTAATTTGCTATAGATGTTGGAAGCACATTTTTTCTCTGTCAAGCTTTTAAAAGGCACACGCAGGCCAAAATTAATAAACATACCCATTGAGGTACAATTTAACAGATGTTTAGTAATTCATAATTAAATGCATTGCTCACATAATAAACAGCAAAATTCAAATTCAATTCAACACTTGCCAGTTGGCAAAACTCATTTTGCTTATGCAAATGTATGTTACACATACCAAGATGCTAAACACAATCCATATGCACAATTGTTCTGGCTGTTCACTTTGATCATATAATCTTGATCTTCACAACTGCAATAACTCTTAGCTTTAGAAGTAAATCTGGTATCAAGCTTGATTCAAATGCAACCTCTTTCTATTCTAATCATCATATATCTGTGCCATTTAATATCGATTAATTAATTATGATTGTATTAATAATACACTAGATTACTCATCTTTGTCATGTTTACAGCTATTTCTAAATATATATGCCAAACCAATAGATTAGCTTTGTCTCAACACTCAAGAGCCAATTTTAAACATTAAACAGTGAGTGATTGAATATACGTATGCAACCATTCACCACACTATGAAGCATTGTATGCGTGTAGGTCTCTTCATACCATTACTTTGGTAATATCTGAAATCTATTGTCATTCCGTTTACAGAGGGGGAGAAATTGATGAATCATACTTTGAAGCTTGGTGAAAGAAAAAACATTCTGGAGAGTTAATTTGATTTAATATCTGGATGAACGATCTATTTATTAAGTTAGAAAGCTAATGGAAAAATATACAGAAACAAATATGAACTTGCATATGATTCTATTGCGTTAGAAAGAATCATATAATATATTTTCTATACAACTGTTTTGGTGTGTTTTGGAGAAGAAAGAAATATCTAGGAATTATATTGATGTTACAAAAGATATGACTATACATAATCACAATTAACCTGCTTAGTGTATGTTTATTTGCAGACAATATTGTCTTAGTTGTTGATAATATTATATTAAATTTGAAGCTTGAATTGTGAGGTAAAAGTTTAGAAAATAGAAGTTTTAATATAAGTCAAAGTGTTAGTTCAGTAATAAGAAAATAATCTAAAAAATAGTTAAAATAGATGGCTATGAAATTTTTGTAAGAAAGAGATTTAGATTCCTCATCTATTACACAGAGATATTGATGAATGCATGATGTTGTGGAGTCAAAACTGCTAATTTGGATGTTTGTAGTTACTAGTTAGGACAAAATAAAAGAAGAATAATATTCATGAGCAATTATGCATAGCTCTAATAGACAATAGATGGACTTGTTTAAAGGTGAACATTAATTTCTATAGGTAAAAGAGCTAAATCTATTAGAGAGCGAAAGGTGCAAGGCTTAATGGAAGTTAGAGAAAATATTAGTCAATGTAACAAAATTGATTTTAAATTATTTGAGTATTACCAGTGATATAGTCTTGGTTATAGTTCAATGGAGGGATATAGCTGACCTTAAATAGTTGGGAACTCAGAAGAAACTTAGCATGGTGAAAATGAGGAAAGTAAGTGCATTATAGAGAAAATTAGCTTATAGCCATGTAATTTTGTTGACTGTTCTATGATAAAATATTTGCGAGTTTCCTGTATTATGTTATTATATAAATGAACACAATTATGCTTAGCAATACTTCCAAAGGGGAAAATCATCAGGCTCATAAAAGATTGATTTTTGAGATGATCTGCAAGTGTGAGTTTCTTACAGGAGGCTCTTTTCCTTTTCTCAAAAAACAAGGAAATACATTGCCATGTAGGCTTATTTCTATCAAATTTTAGCTGGTTTTTAGTTAGTGTTAGTAATTCCCCTATTGTATTTACTGAATTTCAGTGGACCTAACTAAATAAATGACTACTTTAGATTTATTTTTACTGCAGTTTATTGAGGTGCTTCAACCTTGCTGCCTTGGCAATTTTTGGTGTTATTTATTCTGCTTCAAATGCCAATGTCTATCAAGTTTGGGCATATAGTGTATTTACTATTTCTGCATGTAAAAACAAATGCAGCATTATCTATAAACAAGTTTGGGCCTTAAGGGCATGAGCATTTTAGTTTTTCTTCAACTTGCAATCATTGTGGTGTTTCACTTGATCATGTGGTAAATTCATCATCAAGCTGTGTTACCTTCAACTATGTTGTGTCAATTATATAAACCTTATCCTTCTATACATTTCCATGTAAGACTATATCATTAGTATCCATGAATACTTAAGATACCTTAACTACTTTTGCTTAAGTGTATTGAGCTACCACAACATTGCTGCATCTTCCCCTTATTTGCTACATTCATTATGCTATCAATACCTATGCAAAATCAAGTTTTGCCTAAAATACTTGATATCGCATTGAATATAAAAACAATCATAACACTAATTCTGTACAAGCTTGGGCCTAAAACAGTTGGTTTTTTTGTATATAGAAACAAATACAATGCTAACTGTGTTCAAGTTTGGGCCTTATGGACATGAGCGCCTTATCTTTTGGAGAAACAAGGAATATGTCTGTAGGCAATAATTCTGCTTTCGGACATGATCAAGTGTTAGATTAACCATTATCAAGTTGTGTTAGTATTAACTATTGGGAATTGACTATATTGATTGTTTATATCCATTAAATTCTAAGCAACACTCGTAGTCATATCTTTTAAATCATTTTTACTTCATTAACTAAGTTTCTTTTGATCTCAGTCTGCGTTTACAGCTCCTATGAGATCGTAATAGTTTGAGCTTGTCTATCAAAGATGGAAATATATTCAACTTAGCGTTTTTCAGAACTTCAATCGGGACAACTCATTGTTGAATATGTTCATACATCATTTTTGACTTTTTTCTTTTATTGCTTTATGTATTAGAGCTACACTTAATTGCTTGTCAGTAATGGCTTTTTCTGGTTTTACAGTAATTTAAAATTTTCATTTTAGCCCAAGGGGCAAACAATAGTCATTTTCTGGTTGTCCCCACACAGCACTAAATTGGATGTGAGATGATCTCTGTTTGAGGTGGGAGCGACATGGTTAAATCCCTCCCAATGGTGCAGTTAAATATATTCAAAACCTTGACCTTTGGCCAAAAGCCCTTAGGACCTAACTCGTTTATCGCTTGACCAAACAACTGTTGGTTCATGATTCAAGTTTTGAGTTCAAAATATTTACATGCTCACCAATTAGCCCAGTATTATATACATTACATACATCGAAGATGTTTGTCTTGAATATGATGGACAAGTTCATCATATGGTAATGAAATTGATAGGATTTGGAGTTGTCCCTGCATTCTCTTCTTTTCAGACAATATATCATAATGGTTGTCTTGTTATTCTATCTTAATTTTCCTAATAAAAATCACATTGATATGTGTTTTTTTTTTAAAGTTTAGCGATATAATTCAACTCATACTCTCCATGCTGATGATATTTTACATCACCTTTATTCTTATAAATTAATACTAAAAAAATTCCTCTGCTTCCTAAGAATCTTTTTAGGTCTCAAAATTTTGTTGAATAATTTGTTTAGTCAAATACATTATAGTCTGTGTAAAGTCTTCCAATTTTTAATAGAAATATCATTGTATCCTACATTTTTTCTTGACTAATCTTCCTTTAATCTGTAATTGCTAAATTAGCTTTCTGCACAATGCTCATGAATTATCTTGAAATGTAATTTTCCATCTTTCCTATTGTTCTGAAAGTTTCTGGATAAGCAACCTGAGGCTGCACTAAGCTTTTGCACACATTTTCTTCTTATGGCTGCATAAGGATTATGCTGAATATGAAATAATCTTCAGCTTGTTAAATTTCAAGCCCTATCCAATTAATATCAATTTAATTAGATTGATTTCATCATAATAATATTTTGTGTTGCTTATATCAATGTTTAAATTTCTTTTATATGGAGTCTGTTAGTCTGTTGAGCTTCGCTGTTATATGTTAGTCTGTCAAGCTTTTGCACACCATGCTGTATTGTTGTTGATGATTACTTTGACAATTATGTATTTTTCAGTGTGTTTAATTTTTTAGGATGTTTCTGTCTTTTGCTAGCATATTGTCATAATGTCATCTCATAAACCCCTTTATATCAACATTCCAATTTGATATATTCTAAAATTTTTTATTCTGTTACTACTTTCTAATGAACTGTTACATAACATTTATGACAATATTTTTGCCATATTTAGTTATATTCATCATACCTAATGATAGATCTTTTCAACTCTGCTCTGGTCATTTATAGCATCATTTCGTGATGAAGTTTTTTTCTTTGATTATTATTATTATTATTCTTTTATAAATCTTGAGTTTATACAACTTACTTAAACCTCACCTCTGAGGGTTTTCAATCGTTGGGTCTGTTCTTTCATTATTTCACTTCGCGAAGCTCTTGTGGATTTTCATCTAATTTGGAGAGTATTTTGATTTCTTCAACAAGTTCGGCTGATATTTAAATGTCGCAGGTTTTTGCTGCAAAAGTTGGTGGCTTGTGGATATGTATTATATTCCGGATATATATTGGGAACAATTGAGAAAGTTCATGCCAACAGATTTTGTACCAGCTAAACCATTTCAGATTCCGAGGTAAAATTTATGAACATTGGTATGTAGAAATTTGTACAGTTGAATTTTCTTACTGGGCTTTTTGTAGCACCAGTACTGACTGTTGGTACCCTGAGAAACTTAAATTGTAACTTTTCGTCAACCTTCCCTTTCAAAGGGTGAAATGAACCAGGATTAGGCAGCAGAAACGCTGTGATTACGAATCCTGAGAACCTTTTTGTTCGAAATTCACATCGAGTGGATAATTTGAAGCTTGGTGTTGTTCCTGAATTAATGAAACTATGCTTCTGCAATCCGATCCATAAAGATATCTCATCATTACATTTTGCTTTGCTTTGTATGAAAGACCGCCTTTAACATCAAACAATTCCATCGAATTATGATTGTATGTGTGATAACATGTACTACTATACCAGGAATATCGACGAACCTAACTCCTGCAATTGCTCAGGGTAAAACCAAATGGAATAATATTTTTTGAGGTGTCATGGAAAACATGTGCATTAGCTTATATGTAAATAGGTATTGTTCGACCCTTAATGGCAAACTCTTATAGTGCCATTTAGGCTTTCTGTTTTTACACAATATTATCAATAGATTTATTATCTTATGGAGGATGTGAGATCTCTAGTGTAAGTTAGATAACTGTTTGAATCAGGTAAAAGAAAATTAAGCAGAAGATTCAAATCCATAACCTTGCCGAAACTTCATTAGGTCAGATGAGTTGTTTGTGGAGATTGTTTTACTGACAAAGTAATTGTTTTTTATATAGATTTTGATAGACATCCTTGAAACTTGATAAAATTTAAGATGTTGCTTCCTAAACACTTGTGTTACTCTTCGCTTGTACATAATTAGCAGCCATGTCTGTGATTCCTTCCACAAAGACTCTGGCTTTATCACATTGAGACCTTAGCTATTTACTCTACTGCTCCTCGGTACTCAATGGACGAAGTCGGAGACTGGGGCAGTACCTTTGTTTACTTCTGATTTCTCAATAGCAGGGTGCTATTTGGTGGATCTTCTTTGAAATACCTCTTTAACATCCGTCTTAAATCTGTTCGTAGCAACAGTTACGCTCGACTGGTAAGATCATTTGCTCATTTACCACACTGTACTAATCAACTTGTGGAACCCTTTGTTTGATCAACAAGAGTTAGCTTACAATAATCTCTTGTTAGAGTTTGGAGCACAATACAAGAGAACATGGAACCGTTTGAACCGACTAGTAAGGATACTGGCTTGATTGTCTTGGCTGGTGCATGTATGAAGTGACAAGATCATGGTATATTGGCTTACTGCCATGGGGCCGCAAATATTGAGGCACGGGCGCCAATAAGACCAAGCTTTGAACAACAAACCTCAAACACAAAGTTTAGAAGGGAAAATAATAATGAACTATGGACGCTCCCCTCAGCCCAACAATAGGGAGGAGTTTTATTTGTGATTTCTGAACAACTTGGTCTCTTTCATAATGTTTTCTCCAGGTGGGAGTCAATCACTAAAAATCATGTGGCAGCACAAGGCTTTACAGACCCAAAGTATAAGATTGAATATATGGAAAATCTACTGGAGGAAATAAAAAAACTAACATGGATCCAGTGGAGGATAAATTATCCAGAGGAATATAAAGCCTTAACACACATAGCTGATAGAAAAGAAGGAACCTACTAAACATGAATCTGGTCAATCAACAGACATCAATTTGATTGAAATTACTAAGGGTGAAGAAATTGGTCAGAAGAATTCTCAAATTATCAGACATATAAATTAATGTTATTCTTTAATCATTCATATTTGTGGTTATAATTCTGCTTTTTGGTCATTCAATTTCATTTTGAGTCTATAAATCATGAGGGATCACTGAAAGAGCTAGGTGCCATGATTTTGGTTTCGAGAAGACTTGTAAACCATATTGGTTGCCATTGTTGCTGACTTCTGGAAGCTGCCCTAATTTGTTCCACAGCAGTACCATGAAGGTGGCAATCCTTCGTGAGTAGTCATATACTCAGATCTTGGAATGGAAAAGAAACAAAAACAAATTCATGTGCACTGCTAAATTTGTGTCAAAAGAGAACACGCCAACATTCTTTTTGCGAGGATGTTTATCAAATTTAGCTAACAACAGCAATACAGAAAACATTGTTTTACCAGTCGCAAAAAAATTCAGGTACCTGGATGCAGATAGCTACTTTGTCCAGCACCTTGACCTTCATCATTTTAACAACCTACAGAAGTGGGCGAGGCAAGTTTTTTTCTTCCTTTTCTGTTTTCGTTTGTGTGACATGCAATACGATAAATTTTTACAAGGAAATGAAACGAAATGGAGTTGCTCTGTTGCCTCCTAGTCCTAATGATCTATGGGCCAGGCAACACAATTCCATGGAGCAAATTAAAACTCACGACAACGACAATGACTAAACTTATCATGTAGGAAAACACAATGCTCTTCTTTGATTTATCAAACCTCTTATGGGCGACATTGCAGCTTGATTTCAATGTATTCCGTTCGATCATTACCAAACTGCAAGTTCAACTGGGGTTGTACTGATACTCTTTATAAGCTGCAAGACGGGATCAAATTAATCCATCAGATTGAAAACACGGTTAGATCCCTTACAGAAGTATGCGGCAAAAGGCGGCTCAATGATGATCGACTTTGCAACGGGGTGATAAAGGATCTCAAGATGGAAAATCAACTAAATAAACGTGTTTATATATGTTAGTCATAGCACTTCCTGGAGAGCAAGATTCAGCTCCTGTGCAGTCTTCGCAATGGATCCTCCTTTTCTGTTAAAGGTTAAGTACCTGATAAATTTCCTTCGATATGAAAAATCAAGTATCGCAGAAAGAAAATGACAGTCTATTTCAATATGCTAGTTTGCATTCATCTGTTTCTTTTGTTTGTTTGTTTGTTTTTATTTTTATAAATCAGTGGAGTCCTTTCTTATGGTGGCAGCAATTCATTACCTTGTCATGGAGGGAATTTTTTGCTGGACCTTCTCCAGTTCGATGAAGCACAAGTTGCATCGTTCCAACCTAGCACAGATCGAGATAGGTTTAGGAGTAACAATTGGGACTTGTATAAGAAGAAAACTCTAAAGTAGTAAATCAAAAGTAAACATAAACATTGTAAATGTAACCGAAAACAGACCTCTGTTCTGCTTGAAGATCAACACCAACAGAAGATGGGTCAGCTGACATAGTTGAACGGATTACAGGACCGAAAATCCTGACCAGCTTCAGCAACATTTCCAGGGAAACACTCAAATGCCTAAGAAGGAGAGCAACCTAAAATGCATCAGAACGATTTTGGGCCAAAATTATGGACTAATCGAATGAATGCGATATGTACACACTCAAGCAAGGTGCAACTGGTAGATAATACAAACCACATACTAAAGTTCTGATGCCTATAGATATTTTGATCAAACAAACCATCATATCTCATCTTCGAGGACGAACCTTACTAAATTATGGATGACTAGGCCAAAATGAATAAAAAAGAATAATAAAAAATTGTTGTCGTTTATCTTGTAACCCGATAAACCACGAAGTAGAATGTTAAAGGAAGGAAACAGAAGGTTGAAAGGAAGATCTAAAAGGTAAAACATGAAAAATGATAATGGCAAGGGAACAAAAAAGGGCAGGCAACAAGCCATAAATTAACTAAAACTATCACCCACTACAGGAGGTTGCAATACTTTCTGATAACTTGAGACCAAACAGGGGCTAGCAACAGTTTGATGATTGCAAATACAACATAATGTCAAGATTGTTCGATATAAAAGCATGATAATAAGCTATCTCAGGTGAAACAATCCACAGGAACAGTTGGAACCATACCTATCCATCTTGCTTTCGATAAGGTTGGTGAGATGTGGCAGGAGAGATGTGCATATATCCAAAGTGATAACATCACTTTTATCTTTGAGAGCACTGACTATGTCTGCAGAGACCTGTTCATGTTATGACAGAAGTTTGATGAGGTTTGTAAACACAATTGCAATTCGCCATAGTAGTATGGTAAATCATGCCCTCCTCAAGATATCCAATAAATTGTGATAAGGGTACATACACCATGGTCAGACATTTTCTCAATTGCACCTATGACACGTTTAACATCATTTCTTCGCCAAAGTCGGTGAACTACCTGCACAGTGAATGTAAAGAATAAAAACATTCGCATCATTAGTAACTCATTGTTAAGTAATTGGCTGCAACGGCAGGTAGCTTGCTTGTAGGAAGAAGAATCAAGACAATTAGTAATCAGCTAACTAGAATTTTCAGAGAAGGCGATAAATTATCTATACTTTTGTTCATTTACTGTATTAACTAAAATTAGAAGGAAAGCAACTACTACACATGATCCTTCATACTATCATATCAAGGCCAAGAACTACCAGATTTAAGGATCAGCAAGATAAAACATCTCAAATGTAATATTCGAAAAAAAATATTAATCATGCACAACCATGGTTCCAAAATGATTTGACAATAACTAGTCGATCAGAACCTATTTTTTCTTGTTCAACATTTGAAAATGCTAATATACAATCACAAGAGCAAAAAAAATCCACGAGCTTCCTGAGGGAGCCATATGAAATTGTAATATAATAGATATCCAAAAAGTGGGCTTATGTTGAATGCATATTTTATTCATTTTAGTCCTGCAAAGCAAAGAAATAATCAATGAAGAAACTTGTGATACACACTTAAGGATCTTTATGATCGCATTGGTTGTTTCTGTTGTGTACAATCAGTAAACTGACAAGCCAAAACTGCTGACTGCTGAAAGTAAAAGTTTACCTGTAATTTGGTCAATCGAGATCGGGCCGAATTTAAAAATTGGCCATGTTTTTTCAATAGAAATGCAATCGAATCCTCATCCGAAGCAGATATGGTTTCTTCTTCAGCATATTGATTTTGACTCCCCTGTTCAGAATGTTTAAAAAACACAATGTCAAAAGTAATTTAAGAAGAAATGAAGTGATCTGAGCACATACTCTAATTTTTTTTTAAAAAAAAACAGTTAACAGGAAGAGTATATCCACTTGTACATGAAATTGTTAGTGAAAGTTAAAGCACTTAAATTCAGTTATCTGTTGGCCTCAAGTGCTTATGAGGCTAGGCTTAATGAACTATCAAAGGGCGAATAATAGGGCATCACTCAGCACCATGAGGCTCTGGTGGAGTCACACATCTCAATAGTCCAGGTAGTGAAGTGCTACAACTACCCTCTGTCAATGACCCAACTCCAACTGTTGCAGTTGCAAACCACAGAGCAAAGTTTTTCATGTTTAGTATTTTCATGGTAATGGACATAAAATTAGATCTAGAAGACCATTAGGCGTCATTGAGGAGACCTCCAACATTTTGAATTGATGGGGAGCTCTCCAAAATGCACTAGTTAGAGTAAGAATCACTGCTCAACAGTGGAAGAGAGACCGATACTATCTCTTTCAGAAGATTTGCAGTTAGGATTCTAGCTGCCATAAGAAACATGCAATGGACATTGGGATGGAAGTGGTTACAGAAGGTGTGCAAAAGGCAACACTGGGACAAGTTCTAGATAATTTTGAGAAATCACACCAACGATCCTAAATAACCATAACATGCATCACCTTTTTAGCACTTATCAAAGTTTTGGTCAATACTTTATTTTGTATATGGGTTGAGGAAAAATATTGCGCATAGATGAGAGTCATTTATGAAAAATGGGTCTTTTCAGAGCAAAGACTAAAAATTGAAACCTTTTTAGGGCAATTTCCCTTTTAAATTTTTATGAAATCATCTGACACAATTGCTTTTTCTGATTTTGTTTGCTAAACAAATTTAACTTATTAGACAGTCCATCTAATACAAAGTCGAATGCAAACAAGTTATTAGCAATATAGTGAAACTAATGATGGGTCAGATTGGATAATGTACCAAAGAATTTGAGATAGCACCAACTCCTGTCTCAGGAGAACTACTTAAGCTTGGTCCATAACTTGGAGACCGTGCCCTAGTTTGATCCCTCCTTTCAAAATTTGCAACAAGCGACCTTGTTCTTCCTAAAGCATCAGAAATTAAAACATGAACTATAATCACTACACCAAAAAGCAACAGTAAGAGAATACCTCCTTTGGGAACAACAAAAGAAGATGCTTCCATTGGCTTTTGGACTCTAATGCTGTCTGTATGTAAGCCAATATAAATCATTTATAACAATGAAAAACAATGTCCGTGATATTTTAGTCAATATCAATATACAATTTTCATATACTGATTTGATATTAATTGCAGAAAATGCTAGCATCTGACAAGTGAATTCCTGATCATGGTTCTAAAATTAATATTAATGCAAAGATGCAGAGAAAACTAATGCTGGCATGATATCCAAGGTATCCCTATGAGGTGATTGGGTAGGTCATATCCAACAATCATCATCAATCAAGTGGTAATTATCATAACCTTCACAGGCTAAATAAAGCATTATAATCACCTATAGTCTTCTTGCAAGGATCATGCTTCTGCTAGTAATCTATATAAATCATTTTCTTTTTTTAAATCCAAACTAATATGTGCATTGAAAATAGATATCAAACACTAAGTAACCTCATAGTTTATAGTATAGAAAATATATTACTCTGCCACAAATTACACGTCAAAATCACTAAAATGTCATAAAACAAATTGCACAGCAGTAACCCGACAATTAGTTAAATTCATGAGCGTGAATCAATTATCATGCTCCCATCCACCATGTAGGCCAGCACAACAACAAAAATAAGCCAAGTTTGATAAAAACATAAAAAGACTATTAGTCACAATCAAAAGCACATAGCAAAAAATTATGTTCACATATGCTTGCTCAAATGCATTGTTAGACTTTAGCTATCTAGTTGGCTAAATGAAAATTTTATTTGACATATTAGAATGCCAAATAGTATGGTTTTTTTTTCCATCTTCTTAACTCAATCTTATGATCAATAAAATATGGTGGGTTGTGCCGAGCCATTGCATAAGGGGGTCACAATGCTCAAAAAAGACTCTAAAAGCTTCTCATTCAA
This sequence comes from Alpinia galanga, assembly GCA_037177395.1. Lineage (NCBI taxonomy): Eukaryota > Viridiplantae > Streptophyta > Magnoliopsida > Zingiberales > Zingiberaceae > Alpinia > Alpinia galanga. The sequence continues at coordinate 13,980 of JBAMHZ010429812.1, read as the reverse complement.
CCAACTACTCTTGCAGTTTATAACTTCATACAGTTCAAGATTGTAGATGCCCAAAAGTTGACAATATAAAATATACTGTTGTAAACTGGAAAAGAGTGAATAATCACAAAAGTATCTTGCAACATGTAAGACCAGTAAGGATTTAGAACTTACAATTTTCCTCATCATAATTTACAGCTGAGTCTCTGAATAAATTAGTTCTGACCCTTGCTGTCACAACACGTCTAACATCATCCAAGTTGTTTGCTCCAGCTACTGCCACTGCTTGTGTTACAGAAATGCCAGAAGATACAGCATTTTGGCCCAGAAGTTCATGCTGTTCAGTATTTCTACTCGCCACAAATCCAGACTTGGAGACATCTGCTTTGTCAGAATCTTCTCTGATGTTTGGTACATTTCTGAAACTAGAAAATTTTGACTGGATATCAGATTGTATTGGCCTTCCAACATCAGTCTCTTTAGCAGAATCAGAGGATGCAGAATCAGAGGATAACTCTGGCCTGGGGCCACTTCTGGGGACAATAACAGGTATAATATTTGTTTTGTTGATGGTCTGCAGATTTGTGGTAACATTAGATTTTGATGAACTTCTTTTTGCAGTAGCAGCAGCAGATGCTGAAGGTGCTGTAGCAGTTGTTTTGGGGGCACCACTTGTTCCTATCTTTTGAGGAGTGCTAAGGATGCCTGTACTTGCTTTATTTGGGAAACATACAAAAGATGAGAAATCTAAAATGCATTTAAACAAATTCACTATTGAATCTATAGTATGGAGACAATTAATTAAAGATAAACCAATAACTTACAGGGTAGCAATTTTGTCTCCTTAGGATCAGGTTCCGAACTTTGTGATATGGATAGCTTCCCCATATTAGACTTTATATTGCTATCAGTTTGCATAGATAAATTATTACTTAGGATAGACTTTGCTTCCCCATTTAAATTGGCAGCAGCACCAATTGCATATGGTTCAATGCGCTGTAGTTCAGAACAATAGGTTACTATATGTAGACTAACAGCATGTTAAATCTTTCTGCCAAAACTATAAATGATAGAACATTAAAATCATGAATAAGTTAGAACGCACTGAGAGGTCCACAACCCACACTCCAACACAGCTTTGATTATATGAGCATCCAAGAAGTTTTCCTTCATGAATATTCATATCTGATAATCTAGACCACCCCACATCGACAGCATCATGACATCTTATTGGCTCCCAAGAAAAAACCTGGGCATATTTATAGTCAGTACATACAGAAGCTATCAGTACAGTAATTAAGAGATTAAGGTTACCTTAAGACTTTCATGCAATCCACAAAGCAAAGTTCTCCCATCAGGATTAAAGATCATAGAACGCACACCAGAAGTCTGGAGTTAATTTCAATGAGAAGTGCACATTAAACAAAGCATTAAAGCTTTCAATGATAATGCAAGGACGTACCAGTTGCTTAATGAACCCAATTAAATAAATGATTAAAAAAAGGATATATGTTGAGTTGTTTCCAGTTTTTTTTTAATAACCTATTGGTTTATTGAAACTAGAAATGTCTCTGCAGTAGACAAGACAAGAGGGTTCTATGCTTAAATATCTGATCAAACTAAAGCGAGAAAAGTCTGTCGTTATAAAGTTATACAGTGAGAAAATGATTTAAAACATTAATAATTTCTTCTGTTTCTCTCACCCTCCCAAACAAAAAAAAAAATGTAAACTCTATTAGTAGCATTAGAGAAATAAAGTTACTAAAACATATAAGTTATATGCATTATTAGATGGTAAAAGAAAACCAGTGGGTCAGTTTATATAATCTTCAAGGTCAAGCTACCATGTAACAACAGAGCTATGGGCGTACTTAGATAACTAATTCCAATGGAACAGTTCTATGTGCTTCAATATCACTAGATCTGTGATTATTCCCATTGTTATATACTATGATAATTAGCAATCAACCGCCCACTCATGCAATCATAGTAATATTCTTGTAAATTTGACTATATTTCAGTATTTATATAATTAATTATCTTGTTTCATGAATGTGAGGATCTAGGCAAGCACCTACAGTTTGACAAAAAACAGGACCTTGGAGTCTTTCATCCCCTGAACTTAAGAGGAGAAACCTATATGAGCAGTAACTATCATAGAGACTCAAATTATATAACCTAAGGAGAAATTCAATAAGTTTCAATAGGGGTTATCAGTTCAAGGTTTCAATCCACATGCTAGCATCTTAATGTCTAATTGCACAGCCTACCTTTTAATTTTAGATTCATTGACCTACTTAAATTTCTCCAACCCAATATACATATGTATATTATAGAGCAATTTTGTCCAATCACCAGCATCCATATCTTCAAACAAGCTACAACAACATTCTGTTTTGCCAACATACTGCTACATGTAAAAGTTCTTATTTGAATCATTCATGCAAAGTCTTCTGAAGGGGCTCTTTTCATCCTATGAACTGCAATGAAATAAAATTTGATAGGCCTATAATTTTGAGTGTTTAGTAAAAGTTCTACTTGTTCAAGATTTTATTTCAGTAAGTTTTTTCCTACACCTCTTTAAGTTATTTAGGCTTCAATGAAATCCTTGTCATCAATAAACAAGGGCATTCAAGGAGCTTCAAACAAGGAAATTGACAATGAAATAAGTACGTTGATAATCCTTTTACTACTTTTTTGGTTAATTTTGTATAGTTAAATGTGCATATAAGTGCTCTTGAAAGAGCACATACACACTTTATTATACATATTATGTAGAAGGATTATAGTTCCATTTGAGAAAAGTCATTCCATGTGGTTTGTACCCGTAATTTGAAGTGATAAGGTTAGTGGCGTAGTAAGGAAGTGGAGTAGACCACATTAAAATTTCATGTTTACAGTATGACTATTATTTTGTTAGGTAAGATTAAATTATCACTCTTTAATTCTTTAATTGTTTCCATATTGCAAATGTTTATAATATTATCCTTAGCACAAATATCTTAGTTTTTGGCAAAATAAACAATTAAAATGAGCAAAAGAATACAAGAGTACCAATAAAATTGATATGATCAACTACCTCAGGTCCAGCAGATCCTATTAACTCAAAAGTTTCAAGATCCCAAAACTTAACGGTTCTATCAGCTGAACCTGCAAATTAAATGGAGAAATTCAGCTTTTGCATTGGCAACATCGAAATACCCAACTGTAGACATGAAATATATCCTAACTGTCGAATCTATTTTGTCTGAGGCTACATACTTAATTTCTCCAAGTATTAATCATTCTTATTTTAGCTTTCATAATAACCCAAAAGATTTATGAATTCATTTAAATATTTTCACCTAAGTTGACACCAAAATTTCTGGCCCCAACAAAAATAATAATGAAAATACTATAACGCTGGTAAAAGAGTTGACAAAAGAACTCAAATCAATATTGAAGATAGTAACTATATGAAAGGTTCAAAAGAAAGATCACCAAATTAAACTAGTCACTGCATCAAAAGGGTGACATAATTGTAATTCAAACATCAAAATTATGCAAAGACATCATGGAATTACTATAAGACATCGCAGTATATGGTGTTCTAAGAAACAATCCAAAGAGCAAGGACATGAAGATACAAAGCTAAATTAATAATAAGGCAGTAGAATTGGTTTGGCAGCAGTATCTTATATAGGTTTGAGAAACCACAATTAGGGAGATTAGAGATGAAGAGGTAAAATAACCAAAGCCATTTCCTAAACAATTCGCATCAAATTTACATGCATAATATTTTACACATGGTCACTGTTTCATCCCAACATAAGTGTCATTTAAGCTAACCTGTTGCTAGTAGAAATTCATGCGGGTGGAAATCAATGCACTGAATCTGACCCTCATGAAATTTGAAATCATGCAGAAGTTTTCCAGCAGTAAGATCCCAAAGCTGTCACCAAGATTGGAAATCAAGATACATTCGATTCAGATTCCATCATAATAATATACAGAGAAATTTTTGTGGTAAGAAAACATAATCAAAATTGTCTAGCATGCTTTATTATACTGCTAAACTTGATGTTATTTCAGAAAAATTGATGACAATTGACAGAGTGCATATCGTTTAAGAATCCAATCAGAAAAATAAAACATGTGAATGCGCAAGATTGAGGAAAAACCTTCACAGTGTTATCTTCCCCACCAGAAACTACCCACCGCCCATCCGGAGTGAATTTAATGGCATTAACTCCTCGAGTATGACCTTTGTAAGTATGGATACATCCTTTTCTTCTGATATCCCATATCTTTAGGTTTGTATCCAGCGATCCAGAGGCAAATAATTCACCAAATGGATGAAAATCAACTGTTATACAATTTGACCTGTGGCCTGTGAGAGTACGAACAACTGTACAAAGCAAAACCAAGTCATATGAAGCAGCTCCTCTGCTTTCTGTGATAACAAATTACTGCTGAAAAAAAAAGATGTCGTACTTTTTGCTTCTTCCAAATCCCACAACTTTATCGAACCGCTAGTTGCACCTGCAGCCACTAGTACCTCAGACGAGTCAAAATTTACTGATTCAACTGCACTCATATGTCCTGCTAGGCTCTTTGTATACCCAAAAAGGAAAGAAAAATACAGTTAGAATAGAAGGAGAACACTTGCAGCATACAGGAAGTCACCTCAAGCTTGAATAGGTGATGGAAGTTGGAGAGGTACCCACCAATATGGCGTTGGGTTTTCCAATAGCCCAAAGGTTGACCTTGTGATCCTCTCCTCCAGTAACCAGAACCCTCGAAGTCTTTCTTCCTATCTTTAGGCAATTCACATTGGAGGAATGCGCAACAAATTCCTCTAGATTTACTTTCGTCAAGGTTACCAAATCTCATTCAGAAATCAAGGAGATCCATAGCTTAAAGCAAAGTAAGATCTTGAGAACATAATACTGCGATTTATCCAAAGTAGTCAGGCAAAAGAATGTTCTGAACACTAGAATCCTCAAAACATCATTTTACCCTTAAAAAAAACAACTTGTTTTTGCAAACAAAGGCGGGCCTCGTAGAATCAATAGACAGTAAACCTCGAGAAAAATTTGAATCCCACAGAACTGTACCAATTAAAGGATACGTAGTTTGTAAGCACGCTTGGCGGTCGCCATGGTTCTTGCTTCTAAGCAACAAAGAGCAGCCGCCTCCCCTGCTTCCTGGACGCGGATCAGACCCTCCCACGAACTGCAAGCCGAACTGGCCCTCGCTCATCTTAGATCCGGCCGCTCTGGCCAGGGGCGAATCTGACAACCTCGACTCATCGGCATTTCCTCCTCCGACAAATCAACCCCACGGCGGCGAAAACCCACTCAACTGAAATCCACCCCCTACTGTTGCCAGCGCCAACACCACCTTCCAGTGCCGCCGCCCCGCCCCGCCTTCCAGCCGCCGCGCAATACCCCACCCCAAGGGACAAAGCCGCGATCTTTAACCGAGAGAGGAGCAGAGAAGGCCCTTCAGAGGTGAGGGACAGCAGGAGGGAGAAAATGGAGCTCTTGGGGAGACATTTTGTGCCCGTGCGCTGCGATTTGGTCTGGTTCAAAAACCTCCCTTCTCTGATCTCTCAAATGGGCTTCTTTTTTTTTTTTTCCCTTAAAAAAAAACAGTTTTTTTCTTTTCTTCTACTATTTTTAAAAAAAAAATAAAAACCGAATTATCTATCTTCTAATATTTTGAGCAGCTGCAATTCTAGTGTTTACTTTATCCAACCCTCTTGTTTTATATTTTTCTAATTTATAAAAAGGAGTTTAATCATTCATCCACTTATTTTATTTATTTATTGTTAATTTGATTTGATTGTTGCCTAAAGCCTAAAGGGTTCACGAGCTTTTGCTATTCCTTTCCCTCCCCTTATCATCTTAATTTGTTCAATTTTAGTTCCGATTTATATTGAGAAAAGTATTTCAAGTGAAAGTCATGGAGCAACAACACTCATCTAAAAAACAAATGGTCCCCTTCCTCCTTCATATCAAGCTCAATCTTCGTTGTCTATTGTTTGATATAAGAAGCTATATGCGCTATATGCTCGTGTCGTTCTACCATGACCTATTCAAGTTACTTACTATTATCATCTTAATCAAGCTCGAGAAGCAAAATGAGAAAATAAGTATCATTTTAAAAAGGAAAATCCTAAAGAGATTCTTCTAATTCAAGTGGAGTTTATTCAAGTGATAGTCATTTTTATGTAAAACATGCCCAATAGACATGGTGGCAATTCACTTCGATATGCTAAATTATTCATGTTGCTATAGAATTTTTTAAGAGTATTTTAATGATTTTAAAATATTAAAGGGTAATTTGAGAAACAAAAGAAATAAGATAAAATGGAAAATTTACTCTTTTATAAATCTTAGTATTGCTACTTAAAAGAAATAACAGAACAAAATATGCAATTTATAAAACACAAACAAAAATAAATGCAAAATGCTGAGCAGTCTAGAGGCATTAACATGGAGCACCATTCTTGAACTGCAATGGAAAAAATAAAAGTGTTGATGAACACTAAAAGATTTAGCTTTTTTATTCCTTTATTTAATTTTTAGGAACACTAATAAGTTGCCTTCCTCAACTTTCCTTTGGATGAAAGCGACCTAACTGATTGATATTGAATGAGGGTGACCACAAGGGCAACCAAACTCCTTCCACATGTTGTCTTCTGTTATTAATGTTCTTCCAAACAGTAGAGAACACAAAACATGAAGAAATTAATTATGATCAGTGACAAAAGAGTCGGATGATGTTGCTTAATGCATCAATCCCATGTTGACTTTGGCAAGAACAATGGTCTCAAAATAATTGATGGATCTTTGTGCATTGTGTTTGATAATATTTTTTAGGTTAGTCAGACCCAATAATATAGATCAGATTAGTTAAATAGTTTTTGAGATTTTATTTGACATACAGAAAATTCTAGCAGGTTTGTTAAAATGGAGGTTGACTTTGGTTGAAGTGGCTTTGGTTGGATGCATGACATGAAAATAATATAAATTTTATGGACTGTATCCATAGTTTAATTAAATACAAACAGAGAATTGCTGGTTCTAGCTTGATAAAATGTTCATCTCTTAACCTGTCAATAAAAGTGTTCAAGTAAATAATAATATAATGTAACAGGAACTGAAATTGTAAAGCTGATAGAGTAATTCTCCAAAGTTTAAAAGTTGGAGCTTTGAGATAAATAATTCATCAATCAATTTTAATACAATATTAAAGCATGAAGTCTAGGGTTGCAAATCTCACAATTAAAAAACATAAAGTAGTTAAATCCTTCTACAATTATAAACCCAAAGTAGTTTTAAAAAAAAACATATATTTGTGCATAAAATTTGCATAAGCAGTGAAGAAAAAGAAGCCTATTTGGTTCACTTGAACTGGATTAAATTGAACCAAACTTATTAAAATCCTAAAATTTTCCTATTAGATAGTGGGTAACCTGTGAAATAAATTTTACAATATTTTACAAGTGATAAATACTTTAAATATGAATTATATGCAATAAGTAATTATGCAATAATCTTACATCCAGCTAAAGATTCAATGAAAAAACAAAATATAGCACATTCCTATTCTCTTACATATATTTCACTGGTGGGTCTTGATAAACAGCTTTATTTGATGTAGCAGGCTAAAATATGCTTTAAAAGTCTTGGTATTTATTGTTTGTAGGTAAGCAGGATGTTGCTTTGCCAATCACCATGGGAGAATGAATTCCTTTACATATCGGTTGGCAAAGTATATGAGTTCACAAAACTCTTGGTATGCTATGCATGTTAACAAAATTGTGTAGTCCTACCAGTGAAGAATGCTGCTGTTATGTTGAGCCAAGAGGAGTTGGCAAATAATGACTGGTTAGAGTAATCTGCAAAGATAAATAAATAAAAAGACAAATTATTATATAAAAGAGAGAATAAAACGGGTGGAATGCCGCATTCACCCATCAGCTGCAATTATAAATGATCTCATATGACAGTCCCTTAAATTTGCAAGAAATAATGTCTTAACGAAATGGGCCTTTTTCTCTAACTATCAGCTAGTGATGTGACTCAAAAGCCATAGGAAAAGAAAATTCTCGGCATATGATCCCATACGAGGAAAGATGTTTATCTAAAAATTAAATTGGTTCATGAACTTTTTCATGGGGCTATCCATTGCTGCTTTTATTTTCTCTCACAAAGAATGGCTTAAACAGGGTCTTCAATTCCCAGTCTCTAGGCAAAATTAGTCCGCAATTGGATTGAAAGTCAGGAGAAGAGAGAGAAAGCATACAAAATTACATGCGAAGCTTCACCCATTTATATATCTTTTATGTCACTTTCTCTCCACCCTTTTCTATTTTCATTCTACTAAACTAGCCATAAGTTTGCAAACATTGAAGACCCAAGCAACTGAAGTGGCTGACTATAGCCATTAATAGAACCACGATAGGCTTTTTGAGCAATAGAATATGCAACTTGAAATATTTCTTGTTTCTTTAAACAGAACATGTATTGGTTCTTCATTGTTTTTGTTCTTAATGTAGGCATTAATTTCATTTCATGTTGAGTAACACCAACATTCATACAACACCACCAAATAAGTATGCAGCCACTCATTTTTATCTATCCTTGAGAAATGATTTTAAAGATGTGAAGGAAAGCAAATAGATAATAAGCTTTGATACTGTTTGTGGTATTGGAAGGCAAATAGGATCATTCATGAAGTTCAAAATAAAACATCTAGTAACATGAAATCACGGTAGAAAGAAAGAAATGAATATAATTATTAACTCATAAATGAATTCAAGAAGCAGAATGAGGATTATAACTTTCTAATTAATAAAATAACAAAAAAGAATGGTTGAAGTAGATGAACAGAAAACTCTGAAAAGTATTTAATATCCTAGATATATTATTCAGTAATAATACACACTTTAAGAAACCATGACTAAATGCTCAAAATGAGAAGCTACCAGACTCCTTTTATAAAATTTTGAAAAACAAAAGTTTGCCTAATATTTTCATTAATGTCCTGTCAAGCCTCCTCTATCAAAAAAATTGCTAAAATAAAACTCCTTTTCTAAAATTTCAAAAATACTTTTGCCTTCCCTAGAGTATTTGTTGGAATATACCACTGGTGATTGATTGCCTGCCAAAGCCTACCAGAACCGTCCCAACAACCCATCACCAATGATTGGCTAGCCAATGGCAGTTGGAGCAACTCCAGTGAGGATTAATTTGATATTTGACATGCCAGATTTTTAAACCCATGAGCTCTTAGGTGGATTTAATATGCTGATATCATCCTATGTGGTTTTAATATGCAGTATCGTAGGATCATTTAATTATTCTTGATGTATAGCAGGATGATATCCTTCTTATTACATTTTGCTCATGCAGATGTAGCTCTATATACATTTTGATACCCAGGTTTGTCCTTATATTTTTTAACCATTCAAGAATTTGCATGTGAAAGTTTCTGGTAGTTTGAGCTTTTTAATTGACAGATTCTTTGTGGTGTGATTTAGTGATTGTGGTTGTTATGTTATAATAATTCTTGTGGTATGTAGTTTTGGTAAATGATAATTTTTTCGGCTCAGCAGGTACCGAAGAGATGGTCTTATGGTTGTCTAGGTTCCATATGACCCACTTGGGGGTGCAACGGAGGTTAAATGACCTCAATGACAAGTTACCTTAAAGTATCATGAGATTATCCTTCTTACCCTACAATTCATTCCCCCTGTTTTACCTTTTCAGCTCTAAATCTTCGAACTTTAATAAATGTTTAAGAAATATCAAACGGTGAAAAATATCAATTTATTTAAGATAAAGGATACCTTTGCATCAATGGTATTCATGTACATGCATCCACTTTGTAGAAGACCACTTATTTCCTTTGATCACAGGGCACCCACCTGTAAGCATCATTGAAATGGATAACCAAATGATCAGATTTCTGAAAAGCTAAAATTCATGCATGAGTAACAAATAATGCAACAAAATGCTTTCATAGATTGAAACTCTGACCAAAAACATTTCCCTGGCATAGTAGTGAGAAGCAACTAACCATGTAAACTTGACGGGTCTACAGTGGCATCAGGATTCATACTCCAGAAAAGCAATGCATCTCCCATCTTTGGCTTAAGACCAAGACCCTGTTTTCCACATTCTGATAACTCATTGTACCATGGTAAAGAACTGCTGTTTACATTGGCATTGGGAAAAATTGTCTCACCGCCTTCTTCAATATCCGAACTATACATACAAATATGAAAACAACAACAATTCCAACATCATTTCCAGAAACTTGAAGAAAACATAAAAACAAAAAGATATTGAATACGTAAAGAAAAAGGACATACAGATACATTAGGAGAGTAGCCATCCGCTGACCTCCATTCTTAATGTTAAATTCATCAAAGAAATAGTCAAAGTGAGGTTCATATTTCTGTCCAACTTCATAATGCAGAACCTGAAGCCCTTCCCCATATTCTACAAAATATGGATAATAGATTAAGGCACAACGATAGTGAAAAAGGCAAAGCAAATAACAAGCTACATGTAGATGTCTAGATTAGCCAATTATACCACGAGCAAAACAGAATGATCATCATTAAATTAGTAATGAATGCATTGAACTTGTAGAAGTCTAGACCAATCAGTAAAAATCACTAATACAAACAGAATGAATAGCATTAAATGAGTAGCAAAGTCCTATTCGAAGTCAACTTAACCAATACACCTCTCAGATACAAGCCAATTTTACCAGAAAGTATTCACAATTATTATCTCACAATTGAGCATTGCATTTTTTGCATAAGGTAAAATGATAACCATTCTATTTTTGCATGAAATAAGCATATGCAGCTTTGTTATCAGTCACTTTTTAGAATGCATATACTATGATAATTCTCCAACAGCATCATAATTTACAATTGCTTCTTCTTGGACACAAATCTCTATAATAAAAGCAAAATCAAAACTCTTATATAATAGATCAAGAATTCATGGGTAAAACAAGAAACAACTGTTTAAAATATACAATCATAGTCAAACACAAAGCCACCACACAACTCCAATTGTTTCTGGTCGTTTCTTAAAAACTTCTATAATTCTACTTTCTACCATACTTCAATAATAAACTTTACAGTTTTCAGGGTTTGACTACTGCCCCATGTCCATTTTCTCATATCCACTCCACCAGTTCTACATATCCTAGAGTCCCATTTTCCTTCCAACATTATCTAAAATGGCAGCCCAGTGCACAAAGCTCCTGCTATGTGGGGTACCAGGGAAGGATCCATTGTACGCAGTCTTACCCTTTTTTTTTTTTCAAGAGACTGTTTTCAGGATTTGAACCCGTGACCTCTAGGTCACAAAGCAACAACTTTACTGTTGCACCAAGGATCCATTGTACGCAGTCTTTCCTTTCAACATTGTCTAAAATAGAAAATTAGGTGCATCTATCACTAGGAAAAAGATTAAAACTTGACCACTTATAACAGAAAGAAGACATCACACAAGCATACCTGCTGGGATAAAAGTATAGTCTGCTATCCTTTTCTCAATAGTCTTGATTACATTATCTTGCCCCCGACGGAGAAATGTGCCTGTGCTTGTCCGGACCCTACTTAATGAAGATACAGAATGTTAATAAATAGTAGTCTGAAAATTTTCTCATTCTAAGTAACAACTGCAATGTGCTAACCTGCTGTCCTTACTCTTTCCAGTAGTGCTATCAACAACTGTTGACTTCTGCATATGAGGCTTTGCCAACTCAATAAGATACTCACATTCTTCCTTGGACTACAATTGATAAGTCAAATTTCACACATATATAGAGACTCATCCAATCCACATAGGACAGCTAGAAAGATAAGCAAACGGACAGCTAGAAAGATAAGCAAACGAGAAAAGCACTAGAAAAATTCTACAATTTTTTTTTTCTTTTATTTGTTGACAATTTAAGTGAATAGGATCCAGGTCTAGCAAAATTGAATATGTAATGCTGGAAAAAGGTTATAATGGATGTTGCTTCAGAAGAAAAAAAAAAGGAAGGATAGCATGAATTCAAAATGAAAAAAAAACTTAATAACTTAGAATCAGTCAATATGACAATTCGTGATCATCATTCAGCATAAACTGTTCTTCATGTGGTCATTTAAAGAGGAGCTCCAAAGAAGAAAAAGGAATGTGTTGTGAATCAAAATCTTGAATGTGGTATTGCATTGTTCTTGTCATTAGATCATTTACTTATTCAAACTTTAGATTATGATCTAAATAATTGAGATGATATATATTATATTTTAAGTAAGACCAAGGTTCAAGCATGTAAAAGTCTTTCATATTTTTGTTCAAGTTCAACCAAACAAATCATTAAAAGCAAGCCTTTGTCCAAGACTTGGCGCTAATATAAACATTTTTCAAGCCACGCAAAATTAAAAATAGGCCTAAACAAGTCAATCGTCCAAACAGATAGCATCCTACTATCATCTCTAGTTACCACGCTTGAATTTTCAGGAACCTTGTAGGTTTCCACAACCCATGACTCCTACATGATAAACCCATGTGGAGCAACAAACTCGATTGCCTTTTAAAGAAAAGAGCAATCTTTTCAGGCCTTATGCCAACAGCACCGTAATCGAAGTTCCAGAGTCCATCTCCCAAGTTGCTAAGATGGAAAAACTCAAAAGGAGAAAACATTTCTTACACTAACCAGAAAATTGTGGTAGATAAACGCTCGCGGTTGCCAAGAGATAACCTCCGTCCACTGCGGCCCTCGATGCCCCAAACCCTCCCTGCGCCAACCGAACTCGCTCGATCAGGTCTCCTTCCAATCCAAAAAGTAACAACAAGAGCAACAAATCAAGCACCTACACTTCACGTACGAAGTTCTGGCCGACGCGGGGGAAAGAAGCGTCGTCGGAATGGACGGGGAGAGAGAAGATCCCGAGACCGAGAAGCAGTAGCAGGACGAGCGAGGAGACGAGGAGCACCACAAGAGTGAAGGCGTAGGTCGATCTGGAGATCTTCCGGCCGGGGAATCCGCGGGTGTACGACCGCCCCCCTCTCGCCGCCCTCGCCGCCAGCAACCGAAGCGGCCACGCCATGCACCGAACTCGAATCTGCAATTCCGCCACTCGCCGACCCTCCCGCTCCCGATCCCGATCCTACACGGAAAGGAAGAGAATCCAAGGATCGATGTGGAGAAGCAAAGCTGACGAACCGCTGGGGATTTCCTTTCCAGGGTGGCCGCCCCAGGTTTGCGACGAAACAAACTCCCCCTTTTTTTTGGCAGTTTATTTATTTAAACTTTTTAAGTTTCATTTCGTTTGTTATTTAGGGATCCGCTGCATAATCTCAGTCGCCCCCCACCGAACTCTTCCTCTTAGAGCCCTCCTCATAAGGCAATTATCAATGACGGCCAATTGAACAGAACCATTGACTGCTGGGAGTTTTGAGAAATACAGCAAATCCTAGCGACGCAAAGTCGCAATATTTGTCTGACTCGGCTGACTCGGATCGCACGGTACACGCGGGGAAGGAGGAGGGAGAACGAGTTGGGTTTGGTAGAGGCCGTGTTCCTCGGATTGAGGTAGAGTATGACAACTTTTTTCTTTTACATTTAATAATCTAGTGAGAATTTTTTGAATTTACAATTTTTTTCTTTATTATTTATTTATTTATTTTATTAGCACTAGGGTGTCCAAAACTTCAGCCCGACTAATATTTGGAGATGGTCAATTTTGCCCTACAGTTTTTTGGGGACGTCCCTTCAACAACTTAGCCGGAAGAGGTCGAAGTCCCAGTGGATCTCCACCAACTACCTGAGTAAATTAAGAAAGTCCTCACAGCTTTTTGAGTGGATTAGTCCGACATCCGCAATCGCGTCATCTCTGAAAGGCTATTCAATGCCGAAGTTGTTAGTGATAGCCCTAGAGCCAATCATGTAATGGTTGCTTAGGGACATTTTGTATCATATTCTATTATCAATAAA
>JBAMHZ010429802.1:0-10895 GCA_037177395.1 Alpinia galanga | reverse complement strand
TTTCATTTTTAGCTTCATTCACTGCTTTCTTAACCTCTTTCTTAGCTATTATATACTTTTTAAAGTTTTCCTCATTCTTACAAATATATACTTTTTTATAGGCTATTTGTTTTTCCTTCACTTTCTCATGTATTTTTTCATTCCACCACTAAGATTCTTTACTTGGTGGTACATGCCTCTTCATTTTCCGTTCAAATAAAATATAAAAATATAGATGCACTTTAGGAGGATATTTGAGTTCATCAATCCATTTAAAGTGACCAAATGAATCAAAAATGATAATCTAACACTAAAAGTATCAAACAATGGCAACATCCTCGACTACCTAATGTGTTACCCTAGAAAAAACATGAGTTATGGTATGTGATACATAATTGAATCTGGTGCAAGTGGGAGGATATTAATCATCGAGTTTGGGAGACTATCACATTGTATGGTCACCCTTTGTAGGTGCATATAATATCCTTTTTTGAGGGGTGAGGGATAACGGTAGGTGATAACTCATTTGGTATCTACTATAATTTTTATTATTTATAATCATGCAGGGTGGATGCAAGTGATCCTTAGATTTTAGACTTAAAGTTGTCATGGTCATTTCATTTTGGGATCAACATTGATATTTTTTACTTGGATTCTTGAAAGGGTTGGATTTGTACTTGTCCTTGAGTAAGTTGTTAGGTGAATGAAGATGCGTTTATAATCAACATAAGACCTCTCACTTGTGGTAAATATTATCACTCTTGGTAAGTGATTGGTCGTTTAATGAGTGATCTCTCATGACCTATAAATAGTAAAATTTATATGAGAAAGAATTCTCAATTCATTTTTTTTATTAGCACCAGGTATCCAAGCTTTTGGTTCAACTATTCCTAGGGATGACCAGCTCAGCCCATAGAAATTTTCCACTGGCCATCAGGGTAAATCCGGAAAGCACTTGTGATCCGACGGCAAAGCCTGACCTTCGTAGTCATGCTATCCTTGTAAGACCGTTTAACGCCGAAGTTGTACTCTGCTTGTTAAAGTGAACTCCTAAGCCCATGCTCAGCATCTAGCTCAGGGCCGCCAAACACAAGTTTTCCTATATTCACCACTAGACATGTTCCAGCAGAGGATCGAACTGCATCCTTCTATGAGATGCTTCTTCCGCCTTACCGTTGCACCGTGCCCTGGGGGGCAATTCTCAATCCACTTTCTTGTGAGTATATCATGTGGTTAATTAAAGAACACTTATACATCATATTAGGATACACATTGATCCAAGTTTTAGGATAGATCATAATATAAGATGATAAGAGGACTGAATTACATAACAACCATCATGGGTTATAAACTTTTAGGGGGTTGCACAGTCACATGACTTCTTAGAGTCCAATTGGAACTTCTCTACCTAAACCAATGAAGAGCTATATTTTCGGTAGGAGATTAATGAGTCACAAATATCCTAATCCTCATGATGCTTACAGTGATTGAATGAATGAGAACAACTAAATAAAGGATGACAATCTCAATTGAAAAGAGGAATTTAATTGAAATAAATTAAGAGGTTTATGTGTTTCTATTAAAATTGTAAGACAACTGAAACTTATTAAGGAGTTAATTGAATTTTATTTGGTGAGTTAAAGCCTAATTAATTTACTACAAGTTGTATAAATTAATTAAATAGGGAATTAATTTAAAAAATTTTTCTGCAATTTTTAGAAATATTTGATAATTTTTCTAAGAGGTTTCTATATAGAAACTAATTTCTGAAATTCTAGGGGCTATTTGCAAGTGGAAGCTCTATAAATAAATGTGTAGGGATATAACCAACACGTGTGACACTAAAAATCCTAGCCTCTCAAAGTAGCCACTGCTCTCCTCTTCCCTCTAGAGTCAGCGCTTACCTCCTGATTCCCCATCCATTTTGGTTGGTGATGACAATCTTCTACCTCTCTTATCTTGTTCAGGAACACTAGTACCTTGCTGCTGCTTCATGAGGACAAACCATGTGTGCAACCTACAAAGTGGAAGCTTGGGCAGTTCTTCCATGGAATTAACATCAAGAGATTCAGTTGGAGATTATTCATAGAGACGAAGAGTTGTTAGAGTGGAACAGCTATTTGAGAGGTTGAAAAGTATACTAGAAGAGCAATTGATTATAATTTATATTCTAAAGTTGCAATCACCAATGAAGAAAGGTAAAAGTGGCACAAACAGAAGTGATATAGGACTTTGGCATAGCATTATAATGACCAAATGACTATGTGGGACTAAACTTGTAACTCTTGCATATGTGTGTATAGGACTTTGGAATAACACCTAATGACCCATACCTAGTGAGGAACTAAACTATTAACTCCAATTGTTTTATATAACTAACTTTAACATGGATTATCAGTGACAGTCTTACATGGAGTTCAGTGGGAAAAATGTTTGTCTAGTTTTCTCACAATACCCTTATTGTTATTTTTGTTGAAATGAATGAAAAAGAAAAAAATGATTGAAAAGAAAAGCGGACCAGCATATCTTACATATTGACAAGTAACTAAAGTAGTCTCATGCATAACCAGGTCCAAAAGAATGAACCAGATAACACACTTCCAGCTTTTAGTGCAGCAGCATCTATCTGATACGGTGGAAATTAGAAATACTATCTACAGACTTCATGGAAGAGTTATCACTGTCTTCAGGGAGATTAATATTTGATGTGCAAGAGATTTGTGTGAATTTTTTTAAGTATGCCTGTCTTCCATTTGCAAACAGGTGTTTCAGTCAGAGTAGCTACTAGGCCTCCCTCACAGTTACTGGGAATAAATGGCCGAGATAATGGTCCATTGGTTAGTTCCTTTTCTTCGCTTGCTCATACAGATATTAAATTTGATAGACAACCATGGTTAAGTCACCTTGCATTGGAGTCAATGCATTTTCACTTTTAAATTTTTCTCAAACTGTCAACATTCTTTCTTCAACTGTTCTTGTCCCTCCAAACCATCTTGGCCATTTTGTGGATCTTACGATTCAATTTTGAGCCTGTCAGAAGAAAATTCTTGAACCTTGTAGAATAGGGAATCTCCAGAGAACCAAAATAACAATGCACTATATTTTAGTAGACATCTCCCAGATCTGTGGTAACCAGAAGCTAAATTCTCAACTATTAGGGTTGGCATCTGCAAGTGCTGTGGATACTTGCAATTATGTAGCTGTCCCATCTTTATCTTTTATAATTACTATTCTTTAATTTATGTTCTAAGATCAGCACATGGAGCATGGAAGGAATTAACAAAATTGTTTTATCAAGGGTTGATGCACGTATATTCTGTTTTGGAATCAGAATTGCAAAGAGGCGAACAGTTCCACAGGTAATGTAGCTATTGTCATTAAAGTAGCAACAAATATGTGACATGGATTCAAATTATAAATTAGTTATAATGACCCTTTTGTGCATCTGTGCATACATTCACTTTAGTTGGTTTCACTGGATATCAGGACTTTGATCCTCATCCAGATTGATGGGAGCCTCTTTTATTGCTGTATTCCATGTATGTTATATTTCTTGAAATTTTCTTTTTCTAGATAATTTTAACAGGTGAAAGAATGGTAGTAAATATCATTTATGTTACAACAACCATGCATGGGAATGATTGTTCTTATAAATAGTTGATCAGCAAAACTAGATATTATGGATGCTTTTATTGCCGGTATCTTTTTTTTCCAATCTTTAGTAGTGTAAATTTTCTTTAACCAGATGGTTAATTTTTTAGGTTCTTGGCTTGGTTCCAAATGAAACGGAAGGTGAGCAATTTCAGGAAGCTCTTGCCCGTGTTTGTCGCTGTATTGATGGTGGAGCTGCTACTGAGAATGCAGACAGTGATAGTGATATAGAGCTGGTAGCTGATTCTGTTACTGTGAATCTTCGTTGCCCAGTAAGTGAGCATACATTTCTGCACTAGAGCAGAGTCTAACATGGGTCACGTAGTGATCCTGGCCCTCTTCCTTTGTGTGTATGATTGTGACCAATCAAAGAGATACCAAGTTTCCTCAATATATTTGCAGATGAGTGGCTCACGAATTAGAATAGCAGGCAGGTTCAAACCTTGTGTTCATCTGAAATGTTTTGATCTGGAAGCTTTCATAGAGCTTAATCACAGATCTCGGAAGGTTGTGTTCTTGGAGCCATTTCTGCTTACCTTTTTTCTTTGTTTTCTTTTATTTATTAGTTTTCTTTCACTCTCATGCAGTGGCAATGTCCAATATGCCTTAAGAATTATTCACTTGAAAACATTGTTATTGATCCATATTTCAATAGCATAACTTCTATGGTATGTTTCCATAATGCTTTATTTACCCATGTCTATTTTATTTGTGCTGATTTATTGTTTCCGTGTTTATGCTCATGTCACGTGGTGATAACAGTTACAAAGTTGTGGAGAAGATGTAACCGAAATTGATGTAAAGCCCAATGGTTCCTGGCGTGTAAAGAGTGAAGTGGAATTCAGAGAACTTTCCAAATGGCATTTGCCTAATGGTACCCTCTCTGATATTTTAGAAGATGTAAAACCTGACATGCAGGATCTGGGATATATGCATCAGAAAAGTCCATCAGAGAGGCAATTAGGTCTAAATTTCGCAATGAGCAGGGTTCCATCAGCTGGAAATCCTATTCTTAAGCTTGAAAATCATAGTCATAACATAATAAATATGAGTAGCAGTGCCACTGGAAGCTATAGAGATGCTGAAGATCATAGTGTAAATCAGGAATTTTGTGGGCCTTTTGATTTGTCATTGAACAATGGCCATGAGTTTGATTCTTTTAATATTCTTGATAGAACATACAGTGTAGAGGATAGACCTCCTGCACTTTTAAAAGAACCAGATATTATTTGCTTGAGTGACTCTGATGAAGAAAATTTTAAATTAATCTCTCCTGAAACTGCAAATAAGATTCATGCAGTGGGTGATAATATGGCCCCTTTCATCACTCATCGTGATAATATGGTCCCTTTGCTCACTCACCCTGTTGGTTCAGAAAGGATTTCTGACAACCCTGGTCCAGAGACAAGTGGAACATCATTTCTTGAATTATTTAACACAGATGATTTTGAAATGTCCATACCTATGCCTATGTGGCCAATGCAAACGTGCCCTCAACAAACATCAGGCTTCCAACTATTTGGAATAGGGGTCCCAGATGTCTTGGTCGATGCACATAATTCCCTTAGCTGTCCACCTATCAATGGCTATGGTTTGACACCTAATAATGGAGGAGAAAATACTTCTCAACTCCGAGATTTTTCAAATTGTCATCCTGGTGATGCAATTGAAGAATGTTTGGTCAGTAACCCTGTTGAATTTCCAAATGATGATCCCTCTCTACAAATTTTTCTTCCTGATCAGCCAGTTGGTTCTCTTCAGGATGACATGATTAATAGACCTGACATTCCCAATGTGATGAACTCTGATGATTGGATATCTCTTAGACTCACTGCTGGTGATGTTCAATATGACTCTGCCCCTCTGAATGGATTGAGTTCAAGGCAACCAGAGGCACCAAAGGAGAGCCAGATGGATTTACTCGGTGATGCTGGTATGTAACTTGCCTATATAGATGTTAATTTCCATCTCTTAATACTGTTCTCCTAGAGAAATGTAAATATGTTAGTTAGCTATCTAGATTTTACAATTAATAGCCCTACTATTATGACCCCAAGGGCGCCGTCTCTATATAAGTGATAATCTTCTTGCTGATGACAACATCCATCTCTACATTATAACCATAGAATAGCACCATTAAGAGTATACATTCATAGCAATATAAATGCTGAAAATTATGTTAAATAATATAAAAATATGTTGACACAATATCTAACTCATAATGATGAACATAACTAGATATGTAGAAAGATATTGACATGCTGACAAATGAGAAAATACAATATATATATATATAACAAATAATCCATGCAATCAGGAAAAATAATGAACAGACATTAATAAAACCAGTTCCAATATTATCATCGGGTATCTCTAAGCATGACCATCTTGTAATATTGTTCAAACCTCTAAGATTGTCTTATATTTGCAAATCTAGAAGCAAAAGGAAAAATAAGGACTTAACATGCAAGTGAAAAGTGGGGTAAGAAAAGATGTGCATGATATAATATAAATGACAACAACAAAATTTCACAAATTGCTGCTTTCATATTCTTTTAGCTGTTACACGTTTCCCATCTTATTTTACATAAGAACCAACATAATTTATCGATGGATTGAATAACCTGTAATCCATCAGATAAAGGTTCTATCATATATAAGATGAACATCTTGCAATCTACTTGATACAAAGCATCATATGCAAATGTAAAATCGAGGGTGAACGACTTGCAATCTACCTAGCAAGAATTCATCGCGAACAATCAGCTGTCCACTCACTATGAAATGCATCATATGTTTGTATATATATAGGGTGAACAACTTACAATCCACCAAAAAAAAAAAAGTTGCCTCACATAGAGAGGGTGAACGACCCTATAACTCACCTAGTGAAGGATGCACCTCATATAAAACGACTGGATGTTATAAAACGCAAAGGAATTTGAGGATCCTTTTGGAGCATAAAACCAAGTCTCCATAATATAAGTACTATGTTTGTTTCCTTTATTCCATATTATTAGTAACGCAACTCCAATAAACTGTGAAGCTAAAGATCTGTACTATCATTAATTCATTCATTTTCTTAGGTCAATATAAGTGGTTACACAAGTCCTTCAGTGGACAAAGTTCAAACCCTATTATATAACTGATGCATTTATTATGTTATTAATTTAGTATAAGTAATCACATATTTCCTTTCAAAGCTCCAAGCCAAAGATTTATACTAAATACAACTAATTCATTATTTATTAGTTTAGGGTAACTAATTATAAAATTTAGTTTATCATGATTTTATGCAAGATTTAAAATCTCGACCTGTATTCGGCAATATGGGTGAAAATTTTCACTTCGCCTGTCACTCGACATCGGTGTAGGTGGTATTGATGGCCTCGTCCGAGGCCACAGTGTTCACAGGGGCCTCGTGCACAATCGCCTTGTGTGGGGTCGCCGTGAGGTTGCAGTGGTTGCGGGCAAACTATAGGTACTTAATAATTTTTATCAACTCTTTAAATTATAGTTTGGATAAAATAAATAAAATTGATTAAAATTTAATAAAATTATCCTATTAATCTAAAAATATTTCGTAAATTATTTTAAAATTTATATATTATAAATAATAATTTTATTATTATTAAAATTTATTTTATTTTTTAAATCCTATTTAATCAAAATTAATGTTACTATTATAATAATTTTTTGATATTTTTTCTTTCTATAATCATTTTGTTTATTTTTAATATTCAAGTTAAAAATTTTATTTTTAATTTATGTATTTTATATTTAAAAATTACCAAAATTTATCGATATGACACAATATGATATTAAAACCGTATCATTCCGATCACGAATTGAAATCTTGATACGGGTCGAGATTTTAAATATTGATTTTATGATAGATTAAGTTCTTTTAAGGGGACTATCCTACTTTTTGTATTCTTTTTTTTTAATAGTATATAACTTTTCAATTACCAAATCATAACCAGTATCAAAGGAACAATTAGTGTAGATAAAGAACTAAGAGTATGAAATTATCAAGCAAACAAGAGTAGGGATGAGATCATAAATAATTCTTTTCTAAAATAGAAGTAACTTCATTCTCAGAGCATTTATTTCATTAATATAAATCAATTAAATCAAGGAGCAGCCACCTGATGTAGGATTCAAATAACAAGCTCACTCCAAGAAAACTCTATACTTTATGCAGCTGGTGAATCTATAAAGCTGCACCCAAATGCACTTATTAAACTCTAAATAGCAAGATGAGAAAATCCACTAAGAAAGAATTATGTGCCATCATGTCCTTGACTAATAATATGATAGCATATACTTTTGCAATATTCAGCTTCATCACATCATATTTGGTTTTCAAGAGATTTGTCAATATAGATCAGTCCAATACTTGCTAATCCCAAAACCCAAGGATCTAATTGTTACATAAACTACAACCTTGGAGATTAATGCAAAAGGAATACTATTTGGCCCAATTATAACAGGAATTGAATAGATGCATTTAATGAATAACTCATCACCTGACAACAATGAATATAAACAACAACAACAATAACTAAGCCTTATCCCATTAGGTGGGGTATGGAAAGAAAATTATCCAATTCTGAAGAAAACAACAGAATAGTGATTTTGTTTAGCCTTGCTAGTCTCCTTGGATCAATCTGTAGAAGCAATAAGACCCCAATCAAGGAGATAAGGAAATCCATCAAGTAACCCTTCCTACAATTCAAAACCTAGGGCTATAAGAGAAGAGAAACTCTTAGCGCCCACAACAATCATTTGCCTGATGAATGTACTTTCGACTTTAGGGAAGGGATAAATTTGCAGTGGTAGCAAATAGAGGATGCGGCTGCGGTCATGGCAACTGCCTTTGGCATTGTTGCAATAATGATGATGGCAAATAGTAGTAGGAGAATGGAGAAGATGATGTCGTGTGACACTGGAAAGTGGAGGAGAAATAGGAGGTAACACAAGGCGGCACTCTCTACTCACCACTCTATGGAATCCACCAAAGAGTTAGAGGAATAACAAGAAGATGAGTCTTCTCACAAGCTTAAAAGCTCACAAAATTTTAATCTTTCAAAAGTTGCTTTCAACAATAAACAAGATGGCTTGTATAGGTGAGTCTTGGAATAACACTCTAAGATGAGTTTGTTGGTGTAATCGGCCAAGGTCATAATTGACCAAACTCAAGTTAGGATCGAGTTGAGTTTTGATATTTGACTTGTGTTTGACAACATGTGATGAGTGAAGTCATCATTGGATTAAGTTGATCAAGAAAAGTCCAACAAGGAGTTGGTAAGGGAAAGTCTAAGTATAAGACTTGGCAAGGAAAGTCCAATTGTGTTGACTTGGCAAGGAAAGTCCAAGAGTCGATTTTTGGTAAAGGAAAGTCAAAGTATGAATACTTGGCAAGAGAAAAGTCCAAGTGTGGTGAGTTGATAAAGGAAAGTCTAAGTGTGGAGACTTGGCAAGGGAAGTCCAAGAGCGTGACTCTTGGAGGTGAAGTCTTGGAGGTGTGTCCTCTTGGCAAAGGGAATTTTTGATGGCATGACAAAGCCGAAAGAAGCACTTGAAGGCTAGTGCAAAGGGTGATGAGCAATGGGCTTAGAGGCATCTTAAAGGTATGAGGTTGATAGAAGTGACTTAAAGACTTCTGTCTAGGCTAAGGGCAACTGCCAAGTGTGAGAGGATCACACTTGATGAGTTAAATCTTAGTTTTGAGGTTTACCAATCGACTGATGAGTTTACTAGTTGATTGATGTTACTGTTGAGCAGTTGTTGAGTTCAGAGCTTGACTACCAATTCAACTGGCTAGGGCCAATCGACCAATGGGTTTGATCAGTCGACTGGTGTGGTGAACAATCGACTGATGAGTTGAATCAGTCAACTAGAATACTATGGCCAGAGCATAGAAGGTTGGCTAGTTGATTGATAGTGATGACCAGTCGATTGGTGGAACTATGCAGCTCCACAGAATGTTCGATAGTCGACTGATAGGGTAGAGAAATCGACTGGTGAATGGAGCAATCGACTAACGGTGATTAACAGTTGACTGATCCACTTAATCTGACATGGATTGTGTCGTTAGAGTCACGACTTTGCAACGGTCACATGACCAATCGACTGGGGGTAAGACTAGTCGACTAGTAGGTAGAAATCAGATCGAGGAAGACTCTATAAAAGGAGGTTTTGTGAAAGATTTCAAGGGATGGTTTTTGATGAATTAGAAGGGGAGTTGCTGGTGCATTCCTAACCTTCCAAGTAAAGTGTTATTTGTTTCTTTATTTGTTTCTTGTATCCTTTACACTTGTGTTTGGTGCTTGTATTGTAAAGCTCAGATTGTAAGAAGGTTTCCTCCACCTTGGTATTCATCTAAAGGAGAAGATAGTGAAATCATTACAAGAGGAGTAATCTACCTTAAGGATTATCATGGAATAGGAGTGAATCTCCAAACCACGTTGCATCCCAATATTGTGATTGTGTTTGTATTTTGTTTTGTGTTTCTTTATTCCACTGTAAATTAACATTTTGTAGAGACAAACACACGAGAATGAATGAATGGAGTCAAAATATTATTCACCCCATCTAGCGCATCATATGATCCCCAACAGAATCAAATGACTTTAATTGAGAGTTGTAGTTTCTAAGGCCTTGAAAATGAATACTAAATTTACCAAGACAACATGCAAAAAGGCCTTAAAGCTTAGTCAACCTATAACAATACCAAGAAATATGAATTACCATGTAGAAATCATACCCTAACCGACTTCGATTAAAATGACTATAACTTCTTGTAGGAATATCATTTTTGAGTACCATTTTTTTTTGTTAGAAACTAGGCATTTGTGGCTTTCCAATGATATATGATTGCATTGTAATCCTTTCTCAATAAAAGCAGATTAATTTTTAAAGTTGTAAATAAAACCTATGACATTTCTATGTCATTCTCCCTCGGTTGGAGAACAATTAGATTGTAAATATTGAATGTGTCATGATTTTGTGAATGTTGACGAACAATTAGATGGTTTGTGATGTCGATTGTTTTGTTAATGTTGATTGTATAATAGATAATTTATAATGATCATTCAATGTTAAATGTATGTTAAATTGAAATTATGATCTAAACAGGATTTAAATTACGAAATTAAAAAAAATGATGGGAAAATTTTTGACATAAATTTAGTGACAAGATTTTGATTTTGTCATTATTTCTGTCGCTATATCCGTCGCTAATTTAGCGACGGAATATTTAT
>JBAMHZ010429772.1:242-10896 GCA_037177395.1 Alpinia galanga | reverse complement strand
TATTTTCATTCTAATGAATAGAGTTATATTAGCATTTATGTGGCTTGTTAACTTGCTCACAAAGAGTTATGTCGAACGATCCTTACAACTTCCTTTCGTTCCTTTTTCTATATCCAAATAACTTAAAGGTTGCCCGGATGACTTTTCAAGTCTACTAAAACTCTTTAATTTCATAGTAAAGAAGCTTAAAATTAAGCTATACTAAGGGTAATTGTTTCCTAATGACAATTTTTTTCCCCTTTGAGATTGCTTCTCTCTCAAATTATGGGTGATTTTTTTTTTTCTTCACTTGATTAGCCACCGAGCAAGTTAATTAATTGATTAATTATGATAACATTATAAATTGACTTTCAAAATTTCTTACGTTAATCTTCTAGCAACATTACAAAAATTTCTTTAAAATTTTATAATTCATTTTACTATTCTTAATTAGCTTAATATTTTACAGTTCATATTTTTACCTTTCGATGACTAAAGTAGTTATATTTTTCCCTTAAAATTTTGTTCTTAATATAATAACAAAAAATTACAATTTGTCTCCATATATACATTTTCACTCTTAAATATTTGATTTCACCCTTTTAATTTAAAATAAAATTATTCAACAAGCAAATTATACTTTGTCTCCAAATTTTAAATTCTAAGGTGATAACAAATTATAACTTTTCCATACTTTTCTAATTTCTCACGGTCCCTTTTAAAATTTTATAATTCATTTTGCTATCCTTAATTGGTTCAATATTTCGCGGTTCATATTTTTACCCTAGGGTGACTAAAGTCATTGCATTTTTTCCCCTTAAAATTTTATTCTCATCATAATAACAAGAAATTACAATTTATCTTAATATATACATTTTTGCTCATAAACATTTGATTTCACCCTTTTAATTAAAAAAAAAACATTATTCAACAAGCAAATTATACTTTATCTCCAAATTTTAAATTTTGACGTCATAACTAAATTCTCACTATTCCATACTTTTCTAATTTCTCACATTGCCCTTTTTAAAAAATTTTGATTAATTTTTTATCCTTAGTTGGCTCAATATTTCACCATTCCTATTTTTATCCTTTGGTGACTAAAGTTATTATATTTTTCCCCTTAAAATTTTGCAATTTAAAATTTTATTTTTAACATAATAATAAGAAATTACTATTTATCTCCATATATACATTTCCACTCTTAAAAATCTGATTCCACCCTTTTAATTTAAAAAAATTATTCAACAAGAAAATTATATTTTATCTCCAAATTTTAAATCCTAATGTGATAACCAAATTATTTTTTTTTTCATACTTTTCTAATTTTTTGCCTTTTGTCTTTACCTCCACCAAAAACTATTAAATGCTTTACAAATTCTCTTAATTTTTATATTTGTTAAAATTGTTATATTTTTATAATAAAAAATTAAATACCATCTATATATCAAGTGAGAATAATTTTTAACTTATCAATTTATGTTCTTAGGAAATATTTTCATCTTATCCATAAAA
Organism: Alpinia galanga; assembly: GCA_037177395.1. NCBI lineage: Eukaryota > Viridiplantae > Streptophyta > Magnoliopsida > Zingiberales > Zingiberaceae > Alpinia > Alpinia galanga. The sequence continues at coordinate 9,402 of JBAMHZ010429772.1, read as the reverse complement.
TTACTCAATTTTTTAGTTCACCTTTTAAGTTTAAAAATTATGTTTTGCTCTAAACTTTTACAAGGCAATATCAAACGTATTAACTTTATTCTTGCTTTTGCCTATATAAATGCAACACATTTTGATAGTAATAATAATAGGGTACATAATTACAAATTGAACAAAGAACATATTCAAACTTATTAGTCAATTTAATCTACAATTTAAGCCCATATTAACCAAGACACTTCTACATAATTATACACAAATTGAACAATAAACATATTCAAACTTATTAGTCATTCTAGTCATCACCATAAGCATAAGCAACTTTAGGTTATGCACAATTCAATTAGCTCCTAAAATATAACTTTTCCACATGAGAGGTCTCTTGATTATTGAAGCTATACCTAACTAAATGAGATGGAATGGAGAATCACTGCAAACTTCATGGATGATGAGGTTGATAGAGTGCGATGAATTGTCAAGTTTGATCTTCATCGTAAGGTCTCTCTCTCTCCCATGCCTCCCTTAAGAAAATCATAACTAGTGAAAATAAGGTTCATCTTGATCATAATAAAACTTTGATAGCAAGGTGTCTATATACAAGTAATATATACTCTACCTTATGCTCAACATATTGAGCCTAATGGAAGGGCTAATCAAGATCAATTAGCTAAAAGACAATTTTTCCAATGTGAGGCATTTGAAAATTTGCTCTGCTTGGCTAATCACTAACCCTCAATTCTACTGGAAGGACATATAAGGAAGTTTGTCATGCCATGTATTGGAGTACCAATATTATGATAGGATTATCGAGTGATATTTGTTTGTCTCTTTGTCTTCATATTTTTATCTAATGATTCAAGACATAATCCTAGACATCATGAATAATTTTTCTTCTAAACTTTTTTTATTAGTTTATCTATTCTAAAAATTTACTTATGATAAAATCAAGGAATTTCAATTCCATTTGAAAGTTCAAAAATCAAAAGTATCAAGTAGGTCAAGAAATCAAAGTGAAAGGAGAAAGAAGGATTTGCACAACTATTTAGCAATAGACACTTTAGACCATTCAATCATCCCTTCAAATGAAAAAGAAAATCAAAATCAATAGAAACTTTAAATGTAAATCGTTGATTGTGTTTCCTAATCCCTAAAGCGTTGTAATAAGATGTATTTGTCTTCCACACCTAATTAGATTTTCAACATAGCTGTTTAAAACTTTTTTTTGTACTATTACAATTTTTAATCAAAATCACTATATTATAAGGATTTTGGTCAAAACTGCGTTATGATTCGAGACTATTTTAGATGTTTATCAAATCATTGCATTGTGTTTTTTTGGATCCGAAGAGTTGTAAGATGTGTTTGTGCTCCATATGATGTAGTAGTTTTGATCAAAACTACTAGATCATGTTGATAAGGTCAAATGAACTTATCCTTTTCTTCTTGTGTTCTCAACAAGGACAAACATATATTACTTAAAAATAAATATATAAAAGCAATCAAGTATACAGAGTAACAAGTTGATTTAACCTGCTACTCCTAATCAACATCCTATGCACACAAAGTTTACTTTCTTTCTCCTCTTTGATAAAGTGCCAAAAATGAAGAAACCTTTTATAATCAATAGGTATTACAAAGCAACAAAGTAAAAGAATAATGACAACGAGAGATTGAAGGGAGAAGACAATCTTAGCACTAAGTGTTATATTTTTGTGTGTTCATGCCCTCTACCTTAGGCCTTTAGTCCCTTTTATAGACTACTTTCGTAAAAGGCTTTATTATCTTGAGATTGTTGAAGTATCAATGGTCTAGTCGACTAAACAACTATGACTTATTCCATCAACTTTATCCATAAAGCACCTCGTTATCTATTTAAGCTAACATGACACACTTTTGTTAGTTGGGAGCCCCTTTATGGCCGACCAAACCTCTAATTGATTTGTATCACTAATAGCATGATTGGATTTAATCTAGATCACATTTCTAACTAAGTCAATACAATTCCAATCAATTGGAAGCATTTTTCTATTGGCCACCGATCCTTCAATCCAATCAATTGTTGCCCTATTTAGATCTAATCTAGATTAATTGAGTTAGCTCCTTATCCTATTCTTCAAAGATACATCTTATGCATCGAATGCTTGAAAAACAATTCCAATCGATTGAATAACCTTTACGATCACCCGAAAATTTAACTCCAATCTACTAAGACTGAGGCCATCCAAGTTGAGTTTTACTCTCTAGTCAACAAATTCATTAAACTCATCTCACAGCAGTTTACCTATTGATACTGCTAGAAATATTGTCAGGATTAAATTAAAAAAGAGATGAAAACCCTAGAAGCGAATCGAGACCTAGTGACCCAGGAGGACATGAAGTGACCCCAGACCTAGCGACTCGGGAAGATATTGAATGACCTGGGACCTAACGACTAAGGAGTATATTGAGCGACCTGGAAGGACGTGAAGTGACCCGAGACCTAGCGACCTAGGAAGATATTGAATGACCTAGGACCTAGCGATCAGGGAAGGTGCAAAGTGACCCGGGACCTAGCGATTCGGGAAGGGCGAAATGACCCGGGACCTAGTGATTCGGGAAGGTGCGAAGTGGCCCAGGACCTAGTGACCTAAGAGGATATTGAGTGACCCGGGACATAGAAATCCAGGAGGATATTGAATAACTTGGGACTTAGCAACCTGGGAAGAGAGAGGTTCACCCGGAAAATCCCCTAGGTTAACTCCGTAGACTAGAAGTGCTAAATGAATAGGAGGGATCATCCTCCGCAAGATGCTTTCTCTAACAACGTCATCCCTTGTCCCCAAACTACCTAGCTCATACCTCCGTAGTAGGTCACGTGGCGATCCATGTGGAGATTCCTTGCAGGTTCTATCCCTTAACTTACCGGCTTATATTTCTATAATAGACCATGTGGCAACCCACATGAAAATTCCTTACAGGGTTTGTCCCCTAACGAATTGGCTCATGTCGTTGTTAGAAGAAGGCTGAGGATTATTCCCGTATGACAGGTTCTATATATGAGGAGGAAGGTAGACCAGAAAAGGGGGAGACTCTCTCTGAACTCTCTATCTCTTTGTTTCCATCACTCTCATTCTCATCTATGATCTATCTTGAGGTTTTCTTCTGCTGAAGGTCTGACTTAAGCATCGGAGGGCGTCATCGGTAGTGTCAGCAACCAACTGACACATGTTAACTTTGATAGGATCTCCGGACTTAGCTGATGTGGGTGCTAGAACCCACCCTTCTGTGATGACTTAGTGAAAAGGGGATAAAAAACAACTGCATCAGTTGGCGCCATATGTGGGAAAGCTTCTGAGCAAGGCATAGAGATGCAGTCACAAGGAGCTCCTTCAAGGGCCTCTACCTCAGAGGAAGCCCCCATCACCATGACTCAAACCCAATTGGCTTCTATCATAGAGAAAGCAGTGGAAAGTGCACTAGCGCATGAAGGGAGCAGAACCAAGTATCTTCACCCCTATTCAACTGAACGGCCCACGGTGACTTGCCCGAATGGGGAAGATCCTCGTGTTCTTCCCCTTTGCCACAACGAGCGTGTGGCCATTCCAGAAGAAGAACTAGCACTGCAGGCCGATAGGTCCACCCAAGATCAAGCCCATGGGGAAAAGGAGGAACAAGAGGAAAGTTATTCAATAGTGCTCCCCACACGATGCAAGCCCTCCCCCTTCACCGAGGAAATACTGTTGGAGGAACTTCCTCCCCATTTCCGCGAGCCCCACCTGGAAGAATATGACAGTGTTGCGGATCTGGAAGAGCATATGTGTAAATTTGAGAACGCAACCCTCCTTTGTCAGTATACCGACACCATCAAATGTAGAATGTTTATCACCACCCTCGTCTCCTCAGCTCAAAAGTGGTTCCAACTGTTATGTCCTGGCTTCATCACTTGCTTTGAAGATTTAGGGGATGCCTTCTTATAGTACTTCGCTAGTTGTAAAAAATATCACCAGACCACCTTTAGTCTCTTCAACCTGAAACAGGGATCTATAGAGCCTCTGAGAGGATATATCAAGCGGTTCACATGGGCTTCTTTGGAAGTACCTATGTCTACCCCTGATGTATTGATGGTCATCGTGTCCTTGAGTCTGAAAGAGGAGGATTTCTTCAGATCTCTAATAAAGAAGCCCCCGTAGGCTACGAGGAGTTAATAGGGTGAGCAGAGAAGTATATTAATGTGGAGAAAGCTCAAAAAGTCCGACAGCCCCCGAAGGCTCCCCATCCTTCCCCCGTTGAGAAGAGCAATATTCCCGCCCATCGCGCTCCTCCCAGGCCTAAACACTTCAAGACTTTTTCTATAGAGATGCCTAGGAGTCAGCCCTTGAGAATCATGTCGGTTGAATGTCTACCTATGCCTCAGATGATTCTTGATCATGAGGTGGAGACCTATTAGCGGCACGGAGCCCTTCGTCGCCCCCACGATCATCAGGGAACCCCTCACAATCCCCCCTCCCCATTTTTTTTGTAAGTACCACATGGAGTAGGGCACTCCTCTAAGCAATGTTATGGGCTACAGAGGGAGTTAGAGCACCTCCATGAAGAAGATCTCCATCTGAAGCAATGTCTAGAACCCCGCATGGGGGGAAATTAATCGACCTGTACTACCCCACCCCCGGCCTCCAACTCATAGGGGATTGTAGGCAACCAGAAAAGAGGGTACGTAGCCCAAAAATCAAGGAGGAGCTCCTATAGAGGTCAGACAGAGCAGTGGGACACTCGCAGCACCTAAGGAGATCCCTACTCGAGGTATCATTCATATTATCATGGGAGGACCCATGAACGGAGATTCTAACTGGGCTAGAAAGTCATAAGCCTGGATGATAGAGAGTCTAGCCATCTTGGAGGCCCGAGCCATTTAGGAAGTCCCCCACTTGAGCTTCAGCCCCCAAGACATGGAAGGTATCTTTTTCCCTCACAATGACACTTTGTTAATCCAGGTTCTAATCGCCAATTATTAAGTAGCCCGAGTCCTAGTGGACTCGGGAGTTTAGTTAATATACTTTTTCAAGAAGCCTTAAATCGGATGATCTTAGGAGGCACCAAACTTGAGAACGTGGCCACCCCTCTCTTCAGATTTGTAGGACATATGGTGCGCCCGGTGGGGCAGATCACCTTGCCCTTGACACTGGGAGAACGTATAAGCCAGAGAATAGTCATGACTCCTTTTCTGGTAGTGGAGGCACTCTCCGCTTACAATGCCATCTGGGCCACCTTTTCCTCTTGACATTCATGGTGGTAGCCTCCTCGTATCACTAGAAGATCAAGTTCCCAGTGAGCGACTGATTGGAGAGGTTAGAGGGGAGCAAAAAGCAGCGCAAAATTGGTATGTGGAGATGGTTCGTTCCAACCAAAAGAGAGCACGAGTCGAGGATCTAAGGGCAAGGCACCTGCTACTTCAGAAGCCTACATGCTGGAGGAACCTCTTCCAAGGAAGAATGCACTAGAAGAAGGAGAGCCCATGAAGATAGTTGAAGGAAAGATGACTCGGGTGGCCGCCGATCTACACTTAAAAGAGGAGCTCGTCGTCTATCTTCAAAGGAATGTTGATGTCTTCTCGAAGGATGTACATGATCTGACTGGACTCAATCCAGCGATCGCGGAACATCACCTAAATGTCGCTCGCAGAGCTAGACCCGTCAAATAGAAGAAATGATATTTTGGTCCCGAGAAGGATAAAGTCATATCCATGGAGGTAGAAAAGTTGTGGCTAGAGCTGTCAGTTTGGGTTAGGCCCATCGGGTTGCCCGCCCCGCCAAATAATTTAAGCGGGTTGAGTTGAAATCTATCAACCAAAGTCCGCCACGAGCCTAAAAAGATCAACCCGCATGGGTTACGGGTTAAGACGGGCCAACCTGCGGTAGGCTTGGATTGGCCCACGGGTTGAAAAAATTAAAAATTATATTTTCAATTGAGACATAATGACACAACATGTTAAGTCTAAAATAGAGTCATTCTATACTTGAGAAAGGACATACAATCTTTGATCACAATGGTCAATAAAAATAAATGCACGAGAAATCTAAATGCTTCTTATATTTCTCGAATCCAACTATAGAAAGTGAGACGAGATTGATAGAAAAGAGAAACTGAGAGAAATTTTATTATTAGAAAGCAACTACTTAGAGATTTGAAGAAAAGAAAAAAAAATAAAATACCAAACATACAACACGCCCTATCTTACTAGAAGAGTAGAGAGAATATTAGAATAACTTCCGTACGCACTATAAAGGATCAAATCGTTATAAATTAAATTTGATGAGAATAAAAAAATTTAATATATAGTAAAATTATGGTCTGTGGGTCAGCTCGCCTAACCCGCAACCCGCCTTGGGTTGGGTTGGGAATTTTTCAACCCGCCGAAATGGCGGGTCGACTTATTTCTACCCACTAAATGTTAGATTTATGATGGGTTGGCCTGCCCTGCCATGGGTTGGCTCGTTTGACAACTCTAGTTGTGGCTCACCAGACATGTGAAGAAAATACAGTTCTATCGGTAGGTCTCAAATGTAGTGTTGGTCCCAAAATCATCGGGGCAATGACGTATTGTGTAGATTTTCATGATTTAAATAAAGTGTGCCCTAAAGACTGCTACCCTTTGCCTCGAATTGATCATCTGGTTGATTCCACAAACATGAGGTCATTTTTCTCATGGATGCCTACCAGAGATATCATCAAATTCCCCTGGCCCAAGTAGACCAGAATAAAGTCAGCTTCATTACCTCGGGAGGTCTTTATGCCTATGTGGTAATGCCTTTTGGGTTGAAAAATATAGGAGTTATGTACCAATGGCTGATGGATAAGATTTTTACTAAGCAAAAAGGTCGAAATGTAGAGGTGTACGTGGATAACATTTTGGTGAAGTCTAGGTTTCTCAATGAACTAATCCCTGATTTGAAGGAAACTTTCGCCACTTTAAGGTGCTCTAATATGAAATTAAACTCGGCCAAATGTCTATTTGGGGTCAAGAGTGGGAAATTTTTTGGATACATAGTGACCGAGCATGGGATCCAAGCTAATCCTGAAAAAAATACATGCATTGTATAATATGAGATCCCCTACCAATCTTCAAGAAACCCAGAGGTTGGTTGGGAGGTAATGGCCCTATCCATATTTATTGCTAGGTCAGCGGATTGAGGGTTTTCGTTCTTCAAAATCCTTTGGAAGACAACTCGATTTCAGTGGGATGACAGATGTGAACAGGCTTTTCAGGAATTTAAACAATATCTGGCTCAGCTTCCCCTTCTTGCCCAGCTAGTCAACCAGGAGCCTTTGGGGGTTTATTTATCTATGTCGGAAGGGGCGGTCTGTTCAGTCTTGCCAACAAGAGGGCTCTCAGCAGCAACCTATCTATTATAACAGGTAAAGGGGGCCGAGTTGCAGTACACAGGACTAGAAAATTGGCCTATTCTCTAATCCTTGCAACCTGAAAATTAAAACCATATTTCCTGATGACCCGGTGACAGTACTTACTAACAGTGAATTAGGTTGGGTGATAATTAGACTTGATTGGTCAGGGAGGCTAGTCAAGTGGGTTGTCGAGTTGAGCGAGTATAGTCTCTAATTCAAGCCCCGTACAACTATCAAGGCGCAAGCTCTGGTATATTTCCTTGTCAAGGTCCCCCATACTAAGACGGAAGCCTCCAAGAATGGTGATGAGTCGGCTACAACATGGCAGGTTTTTTGTGGATGGATCCTCAGGAGCAGGAGGGAGTGGAATCAAAATTCTCTTAGTGTCACCTTCACGGGAAGAAATTCAAATGTCCATTCGACTCGGGTACAAATCCTCCAATAATAAAGCTGAGTATAAAGCAATCCTATCAGGATTGCAGGCCTTCAAGTAGTGGGAGTGACCCAAGTCTCGATCCACTTTGATTCCTAGCTAGCTACTTTGCAACTACAAGGTACTTTCACTGTCAAGGATAACAGAATGAAGAGGTACGTCGAGGCCTTTGAAAGGTTGAAATCTTAGTTCCTTAAAGTACAAGTGATGCAGATCCCTAGGGAGGACAACAAAAAGGTGAACAAGCTTGCCCGGCTAGCCAGTGCCTTGGTTGAGTGGGTCTCCCGGGATTTAGTATATATGGAGTTATCCACTGAGCTAATCATCCAGAATATCGAAGAAGTTGGCACTAAGAGGGAGGCTATTCTGGATTGGAGAACTGAGATTATGGCATATCTTAAAGAAGGAAAAATTCCCGCCGACATTAGAATTGTTTTTCCCCTTATGAGAAAAGCAAAGCGGTTAATGCAAATGGAGGGTGCCCTCTACAAAAAAACCTATGGTAGGCCCTTGTTAAAATTCCTAGGATGCGAGGAAGCCAAGTGGGTACTCCGGGAGATCCACAAGGGATGTTACAACAACTATTTAGGTAGTCAGGCCTTGGCCCAAAAGGTCATACTGGTCGGCTATTTCTGGTCAACAATACAACAAGACGTCGCTCACCTAGTTAGAACGTGCCAAGCCTGTCAGCTACACAGTAATTTATCTAGCAAACCAGCTGAGTTGATGAGGGTTGTGGTCGCTTCTTGCCCCTTCAATTAGTGGGGGATAGACATAATGGAGTCTATGCCTTCAGCCCCCCTCCAGAAGAAGTTCCTGTTGGTGGCCATCGACTACTTCTCTAAGTGGGTGGAGGCGAAACCCCTAGCCCTAGTTATAGAAGGGGTGGTGATCCAATTTCTATGGAAGAACATCATATGTTGATATGAGATACCACGAAAATTGATCAGTGACAATGACCGGTAGTTCCAGGGTCAAAGAATCCAGGAATGATGTTGAAATCTCAGGATTGAAAAAGCTTTTACTTTGGTCACACACCCCTAGGCCAATGGGTAAGTGGAAGTTACAAATCGAATCTTGGTGAAAGGCTTAAAGACAAGGTTAGAACATACTTGAGGGAGTTGGGTGGATGAGCTCCCAGGGATCCTATGGGCTTATCGCACCATCCCTCGAGCTTCAATGGAGGAAACCCCTTTCAACATGATCTATGGGGTTGAAGTCCTCATACTCATAGAAATTCTGAGGGATAGCGCCCAAGTCAAAGTTTATGACCCCGACAACAACAAAATGATAAGGAAGACAGAGTTGGATTTAATAGAAAAAAATGGAGCAAGCACAGAGGCAGATGGAGATGTACCG
>JBAMHZ010429727.1:0-10900 GCA_037177395.1 Alpinia galanga | reverse complement strand
AATAATAAAATGCATTATTTTTATTTATTTATCTTATAATTTCTCCCTTTTTAGATTTTTTTGTAATTTAATTAAGTTTTGAACAAATATATAACATTATTAAGGACTTTAAATGGTGTATCATTTTTCTTTTTAATGAATGTTTTTTTTTACACTTAATCAAATTTTACTAAAAAAGTATTTGAATGAGAAAAATAAGTTATGTAATTTTTAAAAATTATGTCAAAATTCTAAATAACAATAACAAGAAGATGCATTAAAGTCAAATTTAATTAAATATCAAAATATATATATGTATTAAGTCTTAAATAATCATCACTGAAGTGTCCCTAGCAATAACGTCACTTGCAGGTAATGTTTATATGGCTCCACTTCACATTGATATATCATGCGTTTCAAATAAATATCATTAGTTATGCGAACTCTCTCCTACGAATATTCTGAGCTGTGAGCTCCACCTCACAATGATTGAGCAATTTGATATTAATGAAAATGACTATAGTTAACGATAGATGAGATCAACGGCTGAAACAATAAAATATATATATTTTTAAATATGGACACGTTTTCCGTAGATGGCTCCTCGATCGCCTTATACTTATATACAGATATACCAATGTAAATAAGGATGACTATTTGAACCGTGAATCGAATCGAAATTGATAATTAAAAAATTGAATCAAAATTATTTTTTTGTTTCCGGTTCTAAAATCAGAGACATATAATTCGATTCGGATTCCTAAATTTTTAGAGTTAGAATCTAAACCGAACTGGATCAGAACTAATCGAACCGAAATTAGATATATTTTTTTTGAAACTTAAATTAAATTTTTAAAAATAATTTATTTTTTACTTTTAAATAAGAATTAAATTCATACAAAATTGATTGGATAGTTTTTTTTTTTAAATATAATCTAAGCAATTGTTTTTTTTAAAATTAGTATTAGTAAGTCTTCGGCCACTAATTAAATTTGAAAATGAGAAAAGCATTTACAGCTTAGTAGTTAAGTCTAATCTCTGCAGTCGCATTGTCTCTGTAAGATTTGTCCAGTATTGAAATTGTATCCTTTTTACGAAGCCAAACTCCTCGTCGAATATTGCTCATATAATTTTTTTAAAATTTACTGTCGAATGCATCCCGATAAATTAAAGAATCAAACTGTGACATCCTGTGTGATGTCTTTCAACCTTACCACTGCACCGTGCCCTGGGGAGCAATTGCATAATTATTCTTAAAATGTCTTTAGGGTGCATCTGATTTAGGATTCTTATCCGTAATCCTAGTTATCTACATGTTGTTATATTATTTCATCCTGTTTTATTCAAGGTTATCGATGATTCTCAAATAACAAAAGATGTCTATCATGTCAGTAAAGGGAGGATATAATCTGAAATCAGATTACCTTAAAAATGTAAGATTTTTATTTAACAAAGGATAATACAATCAATTATCTAGAAATTCCAAAAGTTCTTTACCTGAATGAACACTTAATTAATAGGTAATGTAGTAAAATGTTAAAGTATATTATAAATTAAAATCTCTAAATAAATAAGTTTTATCATATTATTTAAAATTGAACCAAATAATATATATTATATTTTATTCCTTCTGATTTTAGTTACGTGATTACCATGATAATTTAAACCAAATGTATCTTTAGGGTTTAGAGTTGGTTGGAAGCTCTTTTTTATTCATATTATTTTTCTCTTTCTTTAAAAAATAATATTAACAATATAATTAAATAAAAAAAATACAATGTGTTTTATGACGTGTCTATTTTTTTTTAATATGGTGTAATTTAATAATCAATTAAAATTTAATCAACGAATTATATCTATTTTTGATAAATCGGTTAAAACGTAATTGAGTATTTTTATTTTATGATTTTTCTTTTTGTTATTTAAACTTTTTATATAACTTTAAAAAATTATGTAATGTGTTTTAATAGTCAACTAAGTTTCCACAAAATTTTTAATGAATGTAAAAATAAAAAATAATACTATACAAAAAATTCTAAAACAAATCAGAAACAATTATAATACACGTTATTTCTAACACAACATATTAGCATATTTTGAAATTGAATTTCTAAAGAATAATAAAATGCATTATTTTTATTTATTTATCTTATAATTTCTCCCTTTTTTAGATGTTTTTTTAATAATTTAATTAAGTTTTGAACAAACATATAACATTATTAAGGACTCTAAATGGTGTATCATTTTTTTAAATGAATATTTTTTCTTACACTTGCCACTTTCTGATTTATCTCTCTCCTTAATTAATAGGGGCATCTGAGGGAGGCCACTAATGTGGCAGTTTCACTTTTTTTTTTTAAATATATCATTCATTTAGATGATAAATTTTATAAATTCACTGTAGGTGAAGCTCAAATTATAAATGTTTAATTTTAAATTGAGAATGCTCTACCAACTATGCTGTGCCCCGAGAGTTACGTATATATTGGTATTAAAGGAGGGGGCAAAGGATTCTTGCACGAGAGTGATTTATAAATTCATTCGGATAAAAAATCAATTTATATTTTATCATCTGAATAATTTTTACTTACCTATTTAAGTGATACATCAGCTGCCAAACTTAGAAATAGTTGAAAGTTAATATCAAATCCATAATTAATAGTTGACGATTGGCATTTCGTATTGGACAGACAGAGACAATGAAAGAGTCAAAGCTCCAATATAAGAAAGCTACAATCTCTTACAGAAGAGGTAGGCACAGGTGCAAGCACAAATCCATTCGTATTCATTTTCTAATCATTTTTTCTTTTTCATTACCATGCACTCCACTTTAATAGCATTTTGAGTACAAGTTCAATTCATTGCAACTAAGTCATATTTCGTTATGATCATGGTTTATTATTGTATCTTGATTTTAATCTCAAAGCACTATGAGAGAAAATAAAATTTTAATTTAAAGAAATTATGTTGAATATTAGTCTCGACAATCACTCTCCTAATTTCTCTCATATCAATAATCAACATCCAAAACCTTCGTCTCTTACCTTGATTAGTAGACCTTAGCTCGTGAGTAACTAGCATCGTTACCTGGGCACTTAGACGACTCAATGTCCGATTGGCTTCTCTTCCTGGCATTTGGCACTCATATAATAACATTCCATTCAAAATTGTAACGTACCTTATTTTTTTTATTAGTATCAAGGTGTCTAAATCCTCATTAATTTTTAGAGGTGGTTAGTCCTATCTCACGATTCTTCAGGAATGCTCATTCAATAGCTAAGCCAAAACAGGTCGAAACTCTAGTAAATCTCTACCAATCATCTGGGTAAATTAAAAAGCACTTATAGATTTTTTAGTAGATCAACTTGGACGTACTTAAGCAGTTAATGAGCTCGATCTAACATGCATGGTGCCTCATGACACATAGCTGGGTCTATATAGCCATCAAATGAGTCGATGTATGGTGGGACGGATTAATTCATCGTAAATTCAATATTTAATAGGTGGAGGTGAGTTGGCTTACTATTTCGACGAGTTAAAAAATTTTCAATTCAACTCAACCCAAAAAGGGTTACGGATTAAACGAGCGAACTATAATTTTACTATATATTAATTTTTGATCCTTTGCAGTGCATAAAAAAGTCATCTTAATATTCTCTCAGCTCTTCTAGCACCATAAGACATGTTATATATTTGATTTTTTTTTTCTTTCATTCAAATTTCTAGTTAGTTGTTTTAATAATAAAACGTTTCTCAATCTCTCTTTCTATCAATTCTGTCTTATTGCAATTAAATTTGAGGAGTTTAAAAAGTATATAGAGATTTCATTTCCTGATGCATCCATTTTTATTGATCATCGTGATCATTTTTCAAACACAGAATGATATTATTTTGGATTTAACAAATTAAACTATTATATCTCACTTAAAAAATAAAATATTTATTTTTTTTCAACTCATGGATCAATTCAAACTCGTCACGGGTTGATCCGTTTTAAATCATAGTTCATACAGATTGATTTGTTTAGGTTTGCAGCGGATTTTGATTGATAAATTTTAACTTAATTCATTTAAATTATTTGGTAAGATAGATAAATTTAACGGATCAAATCCAAATTGACAGCACTAGTTGGGTCATGCGAGTTTGCAGGACAAATGAGCTCGAGCTGAGCGATTGTCTCACGACTCACATACTGAGTTACGAATGATCTGATTAGAACCTATGCTTGACCCAATTTAAATCTATTAGGAAATCATAATATAATAATAGTTTTGTCTAAATCGCTTATGAAGTTATTGTCATATTAATGTACCAATTCCAATAGCCTGTTGTAATAATTATTATTATTTAAATAAATTTAAGTAAAAATAACATTGTAATAATTTTGACTAGAAATTATTATATAACAATTTTAAAATCATCATTTTAAAATGATGAATGAGGATTAATAATGTAGTAGAGCATAATTTATTCATCTAGATTTAAAATTTACTAAAAAAATAATTATATTGTGATTTTTGATGAAAATTATTATATGATTAATTTTAATTAAAATATCATTATATATATATATATATACTTAATACAATCACTCCTTTTAGCTCGATTTGCTAGCAATTAGCCCGATACAGTCCAGTTTTTATTTAAGTAAATTTGGCACGATCCGGTCTATATTGGACTGTGCTGACCCGGGTCGAACCGGATCTCGGACAGGCCTGCATTATGATGTAATCTTTATAAACCCTCTCACTGTTTCATGCTGTTACTAACTGACAAAGTAACGTCAATTCCCCCCTCCGTCTTCCTCTTCTACTTTGACTTTGACTCTCTCTCTCTCTTTGTCTCTGCTCAGTTAATGCTGGCTCAAAGCACCTCCTCCTCCCATCCTGCACTTCGGCTTCAACGCAAGCCATAAACTCGTCTGAATCCTTCCGAAACGCCATTTTTATAGCCAAATGGGGGGCTGTGCGGCGTCGAGACTTGGGTTCAGCGGCGAGGAGGAGGGCCCGGTGACGCTCTGCCGCGAGAGGAAGCGCCTCATCAGAGCAGCGGTTAACTGCCGCTACGAACTCGCCGCTGCTCATGCCGCCTACATCCACTCCCTCAACGCTGTAGCCGCCGCAATCGACATTTTCGTCTCCCGCATGTCCGCCCCGACTCCCTTCCTCATCACCCTCCCCGACTCCTCCGCCTCCGCCTCCGCCTCCGCCTCCGCCTCCGCACCCCCTGCCATTTCCTCCCCTCCATGCGCCTACCTCCGCCAGACGCCGACGGAGCCAAAGATCGAGTCTTTGCCCTGCCACGCCTCTCCTCCGCCCGCGAGCTCGGAGCCCACAGAGGCGGCCGAGTCAGTGGAGGAGGAGGTGGAAGAAGAGAATAAGAGGGGCGGGGAAACGAGCTGCGGTTACTTCTTATCCACGACGAGGCCAATGCCTCCGTCTCCGCCACCAGAGGTGTTCGGTTGGGACTTCTTTGGGCCGTTCGATGAGATCCAACGGGCAGCGGAACCGTCAGTTGCGGCACGACCACTCGACCGGAGCTCAGATGAGTATTTGAGGGCGGTGAGAGAGCAAGAAGGCATTCCGGATCTCGAGGAAGCGGATGAATATGAAGAAGAAGAGGAGTTAAAAGGTGAGACTTTGGCTGCGGAAAGGGTGGCCGACTACGGCGGCAACCCAGCGGCGGAGGCCGTCGCAAACCAAGAAGAGGAGTTAGCTTTGTCCGAGAAGGCAGGAGAGGGCAGAGATCTACTGCAAGCGCTGAGAGAAATCGAGGACTACTTCATCAAGGCATACCATTCTGGGAAGGACGTCTTAAGGATGTTGGAGTGCAACTTTGTTCAACGCCAACCAGGGCACGAGGAGACAACAGGTCGGGTAAAATTTTCACACGCTACTATGTGCGCTTCTTTTCACTGGGGGAGTTCTTTCTTCCGTGTCTACTGTGGTAAAAGATGGAACACAAAGGGGAGTAAAAACAATTGCTTCTTTGACCTCTGTAGCTCTACCATTTTATTTATCATCAGTCTTCGTTGTCATTCTCAAATGAATAATACTAAGGATTACAATTCCTATTTGCCAAAGAAAATATCAAGTTTTCCTTTTTATTTATTGATTCACATGTCTGTCTTGATCACTCAGACATACGCTTAAGGGTCAGTGTCCTTTGAAATATATCATATATCAAACTTTACTGATTGCGTTTGTGCACCATATATCTTTGATCTAGAGAACTCTTCGAAAGTTATTCGAGCTATTACATGGCATCGGTCTGCATCGTTCTCGTCCTCCCAGTCTCATAGAAGTCCAGTTACTTCGAGCTCCAACGGCACATCTTGGGCAGAAACTAGGAGCGAACTTTTGGATGACTATGTTGGAATGGAGTCTGGCAGTCATTCACAGACTCTAGCAAGGTTGTATGCTTGGGAGAAAAAGCTGTATGAAGAAGTGAAGGTACATTGTGCGTACTTGGAATTCTCTGGATTCTATCAGTACCTATATATACTTTTTGCGAGCTTACAATTCTCCTGTCCAACTAAAACATTCTCTGGTCTCTGACTCTGATGTCACAAAAGTCGAGTCTTTTTCCCCCATACATATCGACATTTCACAGCATTAGGTTAGTTGAGTTCCTTCATCAAAAAGAAAGGGGTTGTACCGAGCAAATCAAACTTGTCCTTTGGAGCATGAAAAGTACAAAGATATGTAGCTTTTGATTCAATTTTCTCGTGCATATACTTCACAAAAGGTAAACCATTCTCGACAATTCTATGTATGTCTATGATAAATTGGTCAGTGTCCTGAGAGTGATCTTACCAGTTGCAAAATATATCCAATTTTATGTAGCAGCAATAAATGGCTGCATTCTGTAATTTGTATGAGATTGCTATCGATGCCTGATCATTCAATAATGAGAGCTTCACAGTAATGTGCGAATATTTCCCTTACCATGATGTCTGAGAAAATTCTCTGTATCTATATTTTTCTTGATGCATTGGGTTTGGTTTCTAGGCTGGTGACCAAGTTTGGCAGACTTACTTGAAGAAATGCATGCAACTAAGGAACCAAGAAGGCAAAGGATCAAAATCAAGCTCAGTGGACAAAAATAGAGCTATTGCAAGAGATCTACATGCAGGAATATGTGTTGCATTACGAGCTTCTCAATCAATATCACAGAGGTTAGAGAAATTAAGGGATGAAGAACTACAACCACAAATCATAGAGCTTCTACAAGGGTAATCAAGAAGAATTCTCTTGAATTTATGGATCTTAATTAGTAGTGCCATTGTTTTCTTCATTGTTGTTACTTCTTCTCTAGTATGTCCCGGATGTGGAAGACAATGTTGGAGTCGCATGAAACTCAGAAACATATAATGTTTGAAGTGAGCACATTCATATGCTCTGCATATGGAAAATTCACAAACAATACACATCGCCTTGCGACCGTTACCCTGGAGGCTGAGCTTCGCAACTGGAGGTCATGCTTTATAGGTTATGTTGCAGCACAAAAAGCGTATGTCGAAGCTATTCATGGTTGGTTGTCAAAGTTTCTTGCATCTGATGTCGAATGCTATTCCCGAACTAGATCCTTATTTCCTTCCTACAGAGCCGGAACACCTCCTTTGGTTATTATGTGTCATGAATGGTTGGCCTCACTAAGGAAGCTGCCTGACCAACCTGTATCCTCTGGCATGAGAAGTTTCATTAGAACTGTGCGGGGCTTATGGATCAAGCAGGGGGAGGAACAGCAACAGAAGAGAAAAGTCGATAGGCTCACCAAAGAGCTCGACCGCAGGGTTCATGCCCTGCAAAAAGAAGAGAGCAAGGTTGTGGAATTCAGGCTGTCTGAAAATGAACCTGATTCTGATCTGCGACAGCAGGTAGAATGCTTGTCTGCGAAGAAAGAGCTGCTAGACTTGTTCAGGAAAAAATTGGAAGCTGAGAAAGCAAAACATCGAGATTGCTTGCGCAAGACCCATGAAATCACGATTAACGGGTTCAAGATCGGATTGGCTAGCATCTTCGAATCGCTAATGCAATTCTCAAAGGATTCAGTTAGCCTGTATGATCTGTTGATGCATGAGATGGCTGAGAAGACTACTTGCATAGAGCCTCGTGGACATGGCTGAATTTGATATCAAATGTTTGGTATCCTGCCTCTCTTTTTGGAGCATGTAAAGTAGGATAAATATGTGATTACACTGAGGAATTCTGTAGGCCTTGACTTTTTGCTAGCTGGTCTTCTCATAGGCATTTCAATTGCCTTTTCTCAAGTTTTTTTTTTCTTCAAGTTTTGCGATTCATCTAATTTTGAGTAGATTTGATTTTACGAAAAAAAATTTATTTGTCATTGTCAGTAGTTCGAGGATTCTGAACATATAATAATATGTCTGATTTAAATCTTATATCTGATTACATACAAAATTATCATTTTCTTTTTACCATCGGACAGGTCACCTTCTTTGAATCTGCTATTAAATGGTTAAGGCCTATGTACATTAATGGGGCATTGAGCTGTTCCTGAGGGAAAGTTGAAATCTGAAGGTATTATGAGAAAAATTTGACCATATCATTATAACTATTTTTAATAATTTATTTATTTTCCTATTTACGTGTATATATACGAAGAAGTACCCAAACTCTGAATATAAAAATAAACTACATGAATTTACATTTGCACGAGTCACAGAAACACAGCATTAATGATATACAACAACATTATAGCAAATAACAACGTAATATGCGGGAGAGGAGATACTAACAAATGTAGAATAAAAATAATTCGTCCAACACGAGAGTTGGATTCAAGATTGGATGACAACGCGAGAAGTGGGTATAATTTAATAGTAAAATATTCAAAAAATAAAATTTTAATTTAGTATTGATCATTTATTCTCAAAATTAATTGGACAAAATCGAAACGCTTGATTTATAAAAAAAAAAAAAAAAATCGATCGGCCCATGGACGAGTTGTCGTCCAACTGCAGTATTTTATTATATACCGCAGTAGTGTTGGCTCTAACCTAACAGTCAACGTTGTATTATAGCTACCGTGAGCTAACTAGAGCTGCCAAACAGGTTAATTCATGGCGGGGATTAATTCATTATAAATCTAATATTTAGTCGGTAAAGGTGAGTCAGTTTATCATTTCGACAGATTAAAAAATTTTCAATCTAACTCAACCCAAGGCAGATTGCGAATTAGGTGAACTTGCTTACGGGCCATAATTTTACTATACATTAATTTTTTATTCTCATTACATTTGATTTATAACCATTTGATCCTTTATAGTACGTAAAGAAATCATTCTAATATTCCCTCTGCTCTTCCAGTAGCGTAGGACGTATTATATGTTTGGTATTTTATTTTTCTTCTTTCCTTTAAATTTCTAGCCAGTTGTTTTCTAATAACAAAATCTCTCTCAGTCTTTCTTCTCTATCAATCTTGTCTCACTTTCTGTAATTAGATTCGAGAAATATATGAAACATTTAGAAATTTCATTTTCTCATGCATCCATTTTTATTGACCATCGTAGTCAAAGACTATATGTCCTTCTCAAGCACAGAATGACTCTGTTTTAGACTTGACATGTTGCATCATTACGTCTCACATGAAAAATAAGACTTTTAATTTTTTCAACCCATGGGCCAACCCAAGCCCGTCGCGAGTTGACCCGTCTTAACCTATAACTCATACGGGTTGATCTGTTTAGGTATGCAGCGAACTTGGATTGATAAATTTCAACTCAATCTGCTTAAATTATTTGGTAGGGTGGACCAACTCGACAGACCCGATTGACCAAATTGATAGCTCTAGAGATAACTCAGTACTTTTGTGTCTGTGCTTTGCCCTTCTTCCTACTCAGCTTCCCTTCGTTTGCTTCTGTAGCTCTCTTAACTAGGCACCGAGATCTCTTAACTAGGCACCGAGAAGGACAGCTAGCGTCTATGAGCATTTTACGTGAAATTGAGAAAACAAAGGAGAGAAAACTAAGGGTAGTTAGCCTCAGGGCTAACTCTGTTGATAAGTACATAACAATTTATCATAGTAAATAGGAGTCAATTTTTAAAAAATTCATTATTTTGGACTAACGAGGATCACTTTATATGTATTTTTAATTAGATTTCTGATTTATCCTCCTCCTCGATAGGGGCAACTGAGGGAGCCGCTAATGTTACAGTTACACCTTGAGAAAACGAAGCATAATGTTGTGCAATGGCCAACACTTTTAGGGTGCGTTTGATTTGGGGTAGTCATGTATAACATTGGTTATATGATTACTAGGTAATTGCATAACCAAGATTATAGGGAATGAAACATAACTTAGATTATTTGATTCAATCCTAAGTAATGCAATAAAAACTTGTTTGTTTGAATATTTTAAAGTATAAGTTAATTTAATATTTTATTATATTACCCTTGATTTAATTATAATATTTTATTTACTCTAAAATATATTTATTTATGGTCGTGTCGATCGATCAACCGATGATCGATGATGATGATTAGTGATCGATGACGATGATTGGCAATCGACAGTAACAGTTGATGATGTTTGATCGACATTGACTCCTGTGATCGATGATTGGTGGCGAGCTGTCGATCGCGACGGTCGGCAATGAGTTTCCAATCACGGTGACGGCCGACGACTGGCGGCAACCGACGGTGGTGACCGGCGATCTGAGGCAGCCGACAATGGCAATCTGAGGTGGCCGGCGACCAACGACGGTCAACGGCAGGAACGGTCGATTGATTATAATATTAATTATATTAATAATGTATATAGGGTATGATTGATATTTATTAAATTGATAAGGATATTTTTGTCTCAAAGATGAAAAATTAAAAGATAATTTTGGAAAAAAATTCTATAACCCTGAGATTCAACGAAAACTAAGTTTCTTGAAGGTTTTCTAATTCC
>JBAMHZ010429707.1:0-10900 GCA_037177395.1 Alpinia galanga | reverse complement strand
CCCCACCGGCACCACCAGCAGGCCCCCCATGGTGGGTGTGCCGGCCTTGGTCAGGTGGGCCTGAGGGCCGTCCTCCCGGATCACCTGACCCATCTTCAGACGCCTCAGCCGCGGTACGCCCCAGGAGGTGACCAGCGCCGCGATCAGGGCCGCCACCAGCAGGGGAGCCGTGAGCATCGAGTTGGCGATGAAGCGATCGCTCGCCAGGCAGGCAGCCAGCAACAGCAGGCCGAGCAGCACAGCCGCCCGTTGGCTGCTGCCGGAGCGGGGAGGAGCGGTAGGGGTCACTGTCACCGGCAATGGTCGCCCCAGTGTCCCTGACGACCTGACGTCAGTCTTCCCAGGCTTCGTCCTGCTGCTCGTCGGCCTGGTTGTACTCCTCCTTCTCGCCCATCAGAGCCGAAAGCTCCTCTTCCTCCACGGTGCTCACATCGGTGGAGGCGGTTTCCTCGTCCGCCACCAGTCGGCCACTGCCCATGGCCGTCGGCCGCTAGTCGCTGGCCAACTGCCGCCCGCCGGTCACCACCGACTGCCAGTCGTCGTCGTTGCCACCGGATGTCGCCGCCCGTCGATTGCCTGCCATCGGTTGTCACCGATTATCGATCGTCGGTCACCAATTGTCAGTCGCTGGCCACCGTTGATCGCCGATAACAACAATAATATTTTAGAGTAAATAAAATTTTACAATTAAATCTGGGATAATATAATAAAATATTACACTATATTATACTTTAAAATCTCCAAACAAATAAGTTTTTATTGAATTACTTAGGATTCAACCAAACAACCTAAGTTATGTTTCATTCCCTATAACTTTGGTTATGCAATTACCTAGTAATCACATGACCAAGGTTATACATGACTATCCCGAACCAAATACACCCTAAAGGTGATCAAATCTACCCTATGATCCTTTGGAGACATCTCTTTAACAGTTAAATCAGAAGAGATCGAAGCTTTAACAAATTTTCGCTAATTACCTAGGTAAATTAAAGAAGCGTTTGTAGTTTTTTAACAAATTAGTTTGGACTTCATAGTTTTATCATTCTTGAAAGGTTATTCAATGTTGAAATTGTACTCTATCAGTTAGATAAACTTTTGTATAGAAGATTGCTTTTGTAGATTTTTTAAAAAAATTTCGTTGAATCACGGCTCAAGAATTAAATTGTAATTTACTGTAAGGTATCTCACTGTTTTTACTGTTGCACCGCGCCTGAGCAGACTAATCCCTGAAAGGTTGTTTTCTTTGTTTTTGTCCGTTTCAACTTAATTTCTCTAGAATTACTCTAAGCGCAACCCGTTAAATATCTCAACCGTCCGATTACCCAAACCGAAAACGTACGTCTCATTTTCAACATCCACCTCCCACCGCCTGCCCCCCGTTAAAACCAAATTCCCGCCTAGGCCTCCCAGAAACCTGACTCTGTTGAATCACCAATCAGGAACTGTCTTCTTCCTATTGGACACGACTCGGTCGTTCGGTTGTTTCGGTGGTCGATTATCCTGCAATGACGTCTGAAATTCCTCTACTGTGAAGTTAAGAGGACACTAGATCCGATCCACTTGTCAATGTTCCGGTTCGATCCCGTTCCTCACTTTGTGGAACCCTAAGAACCCTAATTCCCAGCTTCGATACTCTATTCCCTGTTATCTTCTTGTCGCCTCGCGTCGCACGAAATGGTGGGAAGTTCTTCCCCGGTCGGATCAACAAGGACCATCACGGGCCGCCGTGCCAGCTCGAGCTCCCCGGCTGCGCCTACTGATGCGGATTCCTTCAGTTGCGCCCGTGGGGATTTGTTACCGCGGATACTGAGGTCGTCGAAGGTGCTTACGGATACTTCGGGCTGTCATTCCAGCGTTCCCCGTCGGAATGCGAAGCATAGTCGCCCGCCAAAGGCACCGAAGATTTTGAAATCGACCGTGCTTGGCTCGGAGTGCTTATCCCCGTCGGGAAATTTGGACTCCGAGATGCACTCCCCTAATTCTGTGGCGCAGGATTTGGAAATTGGTACCCTTTCCAGCTTGCCTTCGTTCTCCAACATACCTGACACCGGATTGGACCGCGATCCTGTCGGCAACCAGGGTTACGGGGTCAATTTTCTGACTTCAGATGCACAGGAGGTTGAAAACGACGGCTTGCTCGACTCACGGTTGACATCTACAGCTGAAAACTCCAGCTCAAAAGCTGAAGCAAGCATTGGTGAACATTCCATTTCCCTCAACTTTGATGCTTCTGTTAACCAAGAGGCTGTCGAGCTTGCTGGTTGTTCGATGAAGAAGCACAGATCGTCAGAGCCATCAGTTGAATCTTTAGATAGCCTGCAGCGGAAGCCATCTAAGATCTCAGGATTAGCCAGCCATGGACAAGATTCTGATCCAATGAGCAATTGCGATGGGAATGGTTTTGCAGGTCATAGGAAACGAGTAAATGGTAAAGGTGACTTACGCCATTCACCAAGGCAATCCTCTGTAGATAATTCTAGTTCAGATACTACAGTAAACAATAGTGTTCGCATGGTCAAACATAGGTATAAGAGGTCAATTCAGAAAGGCAGATTAAGGTCACCAAGGATCACTATTAGCTCAACGAGCGAGAATATTGAATCCAATAATATAAATGACAATGCAGATTCAGAGAAGAATGTGAATGAAAAATCATCTAGACAACATGATTCACAGCCTCTCAAGAAGTTAAGGTGCGTTTCAAATCAAGGATCAACGTCCCTTAAAAAGCCAACAACATCTCATGAAGGTAGCAAGGACACTGATGAGTGCTTCTTTGTTGGGGAGCCCATACCCGAGGAGGAAGCAAGGGAAAGGTGGCCCTATCGCTTTGCATGCCAGGTATTTGTAGTGGCGTCTCTCTTTAAGTATCTAATTTTTGCAAAATTTTGACAGAGTGATGCCTTTTACTATATTTAAATTATTTTTCTTTGCCTCTTTTCGCTTTTGAAAGCAAAACTTAATCAAGATGGATGTAAAGTATGGTTTTATTGGAAAAAAGGAGGCAACATGCAGAATCTTCTTTTCGTTGGGAAAAATTCCCTAATCTACTTTTGGAAATTGTACAAGTTGACTGCTAGGAAGGATTTCTTCTTCTTT
The DNA here is from genome assembly GCA_037177395.1 of Alpinia galanga. Taxonomy (NCBI): domain Eukaryota; kingdom Viridiplantae; phylum Streptophyta; class Magnoliopsida; order Zingiberales; family Zingiberaceae; genus Alpinia; species Alpinia galanga. The sequence goes on along the minus strand of JBAMHZ010429707.1, from coordinate 7,798 downwards.
TTTTTTTTTTGAAGCTGCTGTAGAACATTATTGCCGATTTCCTTGTGTCTTGCTAAATGCTGTTCCAAAGGCATTCATTTTGACATACTTTCCAAGCACTTTATCTTTAAAAATAATTTATTTTTATGAATTTATGGATGCTTTCAAAGGGGAGACTTGGCACAACGGTAAAGTTGCTGCTTTGTGATCCAGAGGTCACGGGTTCAAATCTTGGAAACAGCCTCTTGCAAAAAAAAAAAAATTCCGTAAGGCTGCGTACAATGGATCCTTCCCCAGGACCCCGCATGGCGGGAGCTTCGTACACCGGGCTGCCCTTTTTCATAGTAGGTCACATCTAATGAACTAGTTATCCTTAACTAGCATCCACTTGTTAACTCTTAATATCCTTATGTTTTCATTTGGTGAGAATCAAATGTTTGAATAAACCAAGAAGTATAACATGTGCTAGTCTCACAGAATTGATAATGTCTAGTCTTATCAATTCATAAACTAGGGAAGATTTTAATATGTACATAATTTCACATGATTAAATACTCACAATTATGATCCAATCATAAATCCTCTCATGATATGTATTGTATTATAAACTTTAGGAAATGAGTTTTAAGATCAAATCAAATACATAGTGAATGTACACCTAAATAATAAATTTTATTAATTAAACTTCTAAGACAATGCTAAAGTCGATTGCCTTAGGACATTTATTAAATATTACATGAATTAGCTTCAAAGGGACAACCTAATTGCACCGACTAAGTAAGAACACTATGGGGGGGGGGGGGTATGACCTAAAGGAACAGTAAAAGGATGGAAGATAAACATATGACCTTTAATGATCTAATAGAGTAGTGTGAAATACTCTTGAGAGATCATCTATATGAGAAAAAAGTGGGACCGTTTCCAAGAGAATTAGAAGTGCAATTCTTAGAAGTTCTTATAGAATCAGACGTATTTATGACCAACAACGGACACACTCATGAGAATTGAGGTGTATCAGAAAGAGTCCTGAATGAGATATGTCAATGCTTATACAAATGACAGAACAGTTCAAAGACATCGTATCTACTGTCAGCCAGTAAACAAATATATCTTCGTAAAAGAATGTTCAAAGGGTAAAACCTAGCTGTCCTATACTAGATTCAACTGCTATATGCTATCACATACTATATTTTCATCCATGTGGGGGATTATTAGAAAAATATGAATAGAAAAGAGGTGGAATGGATGAAAGGGACTTCATTGTATATGAGATTTTAATCTCACATTAGAAGTTTCAAGGCTTGATTGTTAGTTTATATTATTTCACAACATGGGGAGAGACTCTCTCTCATGTGTGGGTGCACAGAGGGGTGCAAATCTAGAGCCCCGAATTACATTGAACCAAATTAACTCGTGTACGAGCATGACTTGCGTACGCCGAACTGGTTAAGGCAAAATCTTCTCAAGCGAATGAATCAACATTTTGCAATCCGAATAATGTTTGTTCAATTGTAACAAATGCATTAATGTGATTTAATGAGAATTTGTTTTACTGTTCAAAATGGCTGACGTTTCACTGCGATAAATAAAAGCAAATTAATAACTGTTATTTGGCTAGCCATGGGGGCACTTATATAAAAGGTGCCAAGGTATTGAGCAGAAAGAGAATTCCATCCACCTACATTCCCTCTCTCTTTCTTTCTGTTGAGGTCTTTTCGCTTGGCAGAACTCTGGTGATAGCACTCGGGTACCACTCAGTTCGCTGCAACCATTAGTGCTTGTTGGGGATCACGGTTTGTCATTATATCATGGGAAATAGACGACCCGCGAGACCTCGAATCACCGCGGAGGTGGGGCGAATTTATTTTGAGGAATATGCATTGAACACAGACCTCAACTTCTTAATTCTGAGCAATCAACTCGGCCTACACGACTTGGCCACTCAACACTCGGCCTAGGTGACTTGGCCACTCGACACTCAACCTCGACAGCTCAGACACTCAGTAGCTCGGGCACTCTGCACTCGGTCACTCAGGCGCTCTGCACTCAGCAGCTTGGCCACTTGGCACTCGGCCTCAGGAGCTCGGGCATTCGGACTCGGCAGCTTAGCTTGGTCTAACCTTCAATATGCATGTTTTTTTCCCCGTTATGGTTAGACATCCTTAAAGGAAGATTCTGTATAATAATCCAAAATACCTGAGGGGAACCTTACAATGTGAATCTTGTGAGGAACCTCACAACTTCCAAGTAATCAGTCCCAGGAACCTAAGTTGGCTTGTTAAATCATAAAAGAGCACATCGATTCAATCTTCAGAGGGCCGAGAGCTATGCAGTGCCACAACTCATCTAACCTAGCACAAGAAACTAGTTTGTGAGAAACATTTAGCTTGTTCCTACAAATTTAATGGTAATATACTCGGATATGAAGCAGGATTTCAAATATGAAGCTAACAAATGAATGCCAATGACTGCAAATAAACACATATGAGAACGATAGAATACCGAAGTATTATGCCAAGAACCAAAGTATAAAAATTCCAAGGTTATACGCTAGACCAACTTTAAGAGTCAATCGATCATTTTTAAACCAAATATGTGAGACATGGTCTATAGGAAAAATTGGACCAATTTGCATGAACAAAATACTATAACTGAATTATATCAAACTACAGGCGAGCGACCCTTTGGTGAGGGATCACTACCATTTAACAAACAAACCGCATTGTGAGTGCTCTAGTTGACCACACCTAGACCCTCATGTGCCCATGGGAGGAAACTTAGTTGATTGACCAATTAATTGAGTGATGGTTGTCATTACCTTTCCATAATAAAAGCATTCATGCCAATCTATTTCTTGAGTAATCCATTGAGGAATCTTTAAGACAAAGGCATAGTAGTCTAGAATGGATATAAGAATGCTATAAACAACAATAAGCGGAACATCCTTTACAACAATAAAAATTATCCACTCAAGCATCCTAAAAATTGCTTCCATTCGATTTCTCTCTTATATCAAAAAACTTCAAAAAATTGTAACAGGTAATTAACATGTATGACATCTTATTTCTCAAACTTAAAATGGAAAAGTAATGTAAGTATAGTTGGAGAACGAATAAAAGCACGAGTTAAAAGGAAAACAATATATGAGTTGCTTCAATTGATTTTTGATAGTAACCACATAGCATACTGAAGTTCTCAATAGCGTGCCTCAGAGTAAAAGGTGTATTTCACTTAGAGCTTATTTTAGATGATAATTCATCCAAATACTGAGTCTAGGAATAGTTATTGACAACCAAGTACCCAGGATAGTTACAAAAAAAATTTGGATTTTTTTATTGTTAATAATCATTCTGGCTCAATGCTTGATAAACTATATTTACATTTTCCTTTCTCCTTTATGGATGGAGTACTTGTTTCTTATGATACTCACCTGTTTTTTTCTCTCTCCATTTTAACAACTATATGCAGTTCATTCCGCCAAAGTTTACTTATAATTTGATAGGCCATGTCAATCAGAATGTATATCTCAAAGATTGTAATGAAAAATCTTCAAAGGTTAAAGTTTCCAGGATTGATGGTCTATTAGCTTTTCAAGAAGGATGGCCAAAGTTTGTGGCAGATCATTCTATTGACATTGGAGAGCTTTTAGTATTTACAAATGTCACTAGAGCATTGTTTTCTGTGAAGATCTTTGGTATCGGTGCGTGTGAAAGGGTTTCCTTTGGCGAAGGAAGCAATAGAGAGATATGTACAACAAACATTATCAAAACAGTATTTCTTGAATCATCACAGTTTCAGTTTCCTAGAAGTTACAATGTTATTGAAGCATCAAAAGATGAATATGGTGCTTCTAGGAAAGATTCAGAAATTATAGATGACCTTTCTAATTCTTGCACTGAAATAATCATACCCCAGGCCAATGATAAAGGAATTTCACAATCTGGAAATGAAGTTCAAAATTTTCTCCATCATTCTCATGATTCTGCAAGTTCACATAATGCAGAAGCCATTGACGTAACTGAATCATTGACTAATATTGCAAGTGGACAGGCATCAGAGAAATATGAAGATAGAGGTAGTTATCTTATTGAACAACCCAAACTAATTGCTGTCGGCAGAAATTTGTTAGCACAGGAGTTAGTTAAAGCTGACTTTGGTTCTGATCTTATGCTAAGATTTGCTTGTGATGATGATAATGAAAAATCTGATGGTGCTCCGATTGTTGCATGTTCAAGATCTGAGACTAGTAGTCACATTGTTCACTGTCGGGATATCATCAAAAATGAACCTAGTGCAGGTTTCTCACTTCCATCAGTGACGGATGAGAAAGACAATGTAATGCATGCATATGGAGAGAATGGTAAGTCCCGAAAAACAAATTTTATTTTGTTCCAAATAATTGTTGTTTGTTTACTAGGAAAAAGAATTGTTGTCCTCACTATATTTCTTTGAAATAGAGTAGACTACTTTGCTTCCAGGAAATACGTTTTGTTCTTTATCTAAAAATGTTTTTCCCTGTCTTTTTTGGACACTAAGGGAAAAATATGCCAATCTTGTGATTTTCTCAATATTCATTTAGTTTAAATTTTTCTATGTGCTCGATTTCATTTCTTATGAATGTCAACTAGAATAAGAACTTGAGTATGTTAACCATAGTGCATGATACTCTTCCAGAAGAGGATCAGCAGGTAGATTCTGGTTGCCAAAGGAATCAGAATCCAGAAGCTGCACAAATTGAAGCTGTGAGTAATGTTAAGGCACCCATTTTACCGGATTCTTTCTGCTTCAGCCTAACATTGCCATCCAATAATTGGTGCTGCCTTGTGAGTATAATTCACTCTGCATCCTTTATGAAACTTGATACTTAGAAAACACACTGCATCTAGTTTAATCTTTATCACAACAGTTGATAATGCCAAAATTAGTGAATTTCTATGGTTTTTCCATTGCTTACAAAGAGATCAGTATAATTCACTCTCGATTTAGTTTCATAGAGGAGTCTTCATAAATGCACGATCAAGGCTAAGTATTGTCTTTTGCTAGAGAATCTTGGAGTATCAAGTATCATATTGTATCATTAGGTGATTCAACAGAATTGTGACATTTTAGTAAATTTTGTTTTAGTATTCTATCATTTCTGCAACTTGAGATTTCCCAGGACATGAGTAACTACTGCTTAGTGATTAGTGTAAATCAATGACGTGATCAATGTATTAAATATCAATCCGTTCTGTCCGAAACAGATGATTTTTTTCATTCTGACGTGGGACCGACACTGGAACGTGCACGAGATACCAGCAGCGGAACGTGCGCGGCGACGAGACAGCGGCAACCACTTCAGATAGATACGATGGAATCGCGATTCGCGATCTCCTATCGGCTGTAGGATCGCGATCGTTCTGTGCTACGGAATCGTGGTCGCGCTGAGCTGCGGGATTGCGATCCCAATGGCGCTGTCGAATCGCGATCGCACTGCAGGATCTCGATCGCCCGAAACCTTATTGTTTCGGTCATGGACTGAAATCTCGGTACGAGTCAAGATTTTAAACCTTGGACGTGATGATGCCATCCACATTGATCCACCTTTAAAAGCCCAAAACATCTTCTCTTTGCCAATTTCATTATTACAGTTTAAATCTATGCCCTTTTTTCCTTCGACTCTCTTCTCTGATATATTGCAAATATCCTGATAGTATGAAAACTTGCCTCTGTTAAACAATGTACTTATTCCTTTCTTATCTTCATTAGGCACAATCAAGTCTTGTTTACTGTTTTGATTTTAAAAGTAGCTATAAAAACATTCTTGTAAAAGAAAAAAAAAGTTTTTAGAGTAGGTTTTGCCTCTTTACTACTTTTATGTCGAAAATTAACTTCTTCTGCAGGAGTTGCCCCAGAGGTTACCATTTAGTGGTCACAGGAAAAATTATGAACAGAGAGTTGTAATTCTTCAGGATCCATCTCAAAGGTCATGGCCGATCATATATCAAGCAAACAAGAAGATTACAGGATTTTTTAGTGGGTGGAAGAATTTTGCAATATCGAACAAACTTCAGCAGGGAAATCAGTGTGAGTTCTTTGTGATTCCTAATGAGATTGAGATTGCATTTCAAGTGAAGATAATTCGACCATAAAACTCATATCAAGAAAGTCCAGTGAGAAGTTTGTGGTATGGACCCATTTTGACTTCTAGGTTATGTTCTTCGTGAAAGAAATTGTGAAGTTTATATGACATCTGTTTGCTCTTGCAATGTTTACTATGCATAAGCACAAATCTGCCCGGGATCCTGTAAAAATGTGACATTCATTTTTGCAATGCTTAACTCTTGCCTTCTTTTGTTGAATTTCTTGTAGGAAATTGTGATCCAGCAACTTGTGTCTAGTTAGTCGGCTCAACAATAAGTTGACTCAAATCGGTGAAGCTTGGTATAATAACATAGGTCTTGTCTCTTTTATATTCTCGATCAACGTTTGAAATGTCGAGTTGCGTTGCTCGAAATAGATAGTTTTTATAGTTCCGACATGAGATTGGTGTCAACATGCATGTGTAATGCCACAAATGCATAGAAAGAATTGATTTTTTTCGTTGATCACGAGAGATTATATATATATAGAGAGAGAGGAATGCTACCCTAAACAATTCATCCGTTAGCACCTGTGCGTACCTTCGTTATTTACATTCTGATCCTTTTGAGTTCAAAGATTAGACTATAGTACGCAAGCGATCGGATGGTGGATAATGGAGGTTACATAATTCATCCGTGAGTATCTTCATTATCTACAGTTCAATCTTCTTAGGTTCAAGGATTATGAGCCACACTGTAGCCGTCAGTGGTAGCAATCCAGTCATATTTTGATCACAATTCAGTTGCAATTCAGCTCTGGTTCGGTTGGAGAGATACCAACGGTGATCTTGACGGGTTCGCGGATTGAGCTATAGTGCTCACCGCTCTGACAACGTGTTGATAGTTTTCTGATGCGTGAAGAGGAAATACTGTACATTCTTCATTACTGTACAACCGCGATCGATCGAATGGTAGAAACACTGTCACGCAGGGTAAGGTGTGTAAAATATCAAAACAATATAAATTAATTTTTTTATTATATTATATTAAAGGAAAAATAAAAAATGTCTTGTGAAATTATACATGTACATATCATAAATCTGTATTAATATTTAGATTTTTTTATTAAGCATTGCAAAATATTTTATTTGAATAGTTTAATTGGTGGTTAATTACTGAAAAATGTTTTATTTGAATAGTTTAATTGGTGGTTAATTACTAGATGACGAACTTACTTATTAAAATGATAGATTAGATAATTTTTTATATTTTTTTAGTATTTAAATTATTAATATCTATTGTGAATTATTTTTAATATTTTATAATGTATAGGTAGACAAATGATACCAAAATAATATTTTTTTAATTTAGCTTAGAGACGCACATTGATTAGAGAATCAATTTCATTGGTAATATTTGCATTACAGTATGATTGGACACAACGGTAGAATTTCACAATTAAAATAATATTTTATTGGTGGATACCCAAATATTTTTAAATGTTCAAAAGTTTTTGAAGAAATTAGTAAAAAAAGAATTTGATGGAAAAAAAATTAAAGTATACATAACAACTTAAAAATTTTTATAGGTGAGCAATTAGAGAACTAGTCTATGATAAATTTGAAAGTTGTGTGAAGGTTTAAATGATGAAGAACTTTTAACAACTTTCAATGCCTCTGAAACTCAATATGAATATGAGCAACATATGCGATATGATGGTAATATAGTTGGTCCTGATACAAGTGACTGAACTGGTG
>JBAMHZ010429696.1:0-10900 GCA_037177395.1 Alpinia galanga | reverse complement strand
TAAGCAAGCCATTTGTGAATAAATATGATATTTGGTTTGATAAGAATTTCTAATCTTTATTTAATACTATAAACATATGTTTTAAAAAAACTTTGAATAGTAGTGATTTTGTTTTATTAGTTTACATGAGTAAAATTTATAAAGAATTTGTTGTCTAAATTATCAACTTGTCTTGTATCTTATTTATATTTTATTTAAATACACAAAAGAAATTTATTATTTTTTAGTTTTAAGTAACTGATAGTATCTTAAAACTAGGAAATTATAATATATATTATTTATTAAATTGTAAGATAATGCATCTCAGTTTGATTTTTTTTAAATGAGTTCTATAAAAAAAATAATAATAAATAAACTCACAATTGAATTTATATCACATTACTTCTCCACAGCTCGTACATTTTAGCTTCTCCGTTATATTTTGTGTGGATACTGTGCGCGATGGTTAGTAAATGCACCGGGAATAATTTTTTCTTCGTTTTAGGCTGTTAAAAAAAACAAACAAAGCTCTCCTACAACATGACGGAAGCGGTAAGTTGAACTATCGTCACACTGGCTTGCTTCCGTTACTAACCTTTTACGCGTAACCACCTCGAGTAATTATAAGCAATCAGACCGGTGATTTTTTTTTTTACGGTTTTTGTTCGTTTTAGAAAATTTCGGACCTTTTTCTCATCGAAAGCAATGCGGTAACCACAATGCGATCGCCATATCTATCCAAGCGTTGGGAATGGGTCCTGCGATTTTAAGAAAGCACACCCATAGTTGTTTTAGAATAATTATTAATTATTTAGAAAAATTACGGAGCTCTTTCACCCCCTGTGTGTGTATATATAAACACATCACCACTTGATGTATTATATACAATTTTGTTATATCATGTGACAAAGAATATATAATATTTGTTCACCATCCGTCTGTTATTTGACATCGCCATTAATCGCTTGGATTTCAATCGAAATTTAATTATGATTCGGTCGGAGTTAGAGTTCGGTCAGATTTCAATTAGAATCCAACAACATTGCATCCGCAATGCATCCTAACATCGTGGTTGGATTGGGTGGCAATGTCGGGATGATCGTGCCTGTAATTCGATTAAATTTTGATCGCAATGTTAACAAATTGTGGTTGTAACACATCAATTGTGGCCGCAATGTCGAGATGCGTCACGACCGCAATTCTACTAAATTTTAACCAAAATCTGACCCTGATCCAATCACAGTTGAATTTCAACCAAATCACGGTTGGATTCCAACTGGAATCTGACCCAATTGCAGCCACGATGTTGGGATACATCACAACCGCAATTGGACGGAGTTGGTAGCCTTAGGATTCAATGGCTAAACTATAATGCGGACGACAGCTCAACGGCAAATAATAGACAAATTCGATGATCGAAGACAATGACACGCGCGCGCACACACACACACACACACACACACACATATATATATATATATTAACTGTGTCTGATCCGCTTGGGTTCAAGGATTAGGTTATAGTGCACAAGCGATTGAACAGTGGATAACGAAGGTGCTTACTGATGAATTGTGTGGTAATATTGTTCTACATACACACAAAGATGTTTGCATCAGACGTCCATTTCTTACACGACTATGCGTGACAAATGTGATGCACAGTAACTTCGCCGCAACAGTTATTCCCTTGTGCTCATCGCAATTCCAGCCAAAATTGCAGCTGAAATCTTGTCAAATTGTGGCTGAACGCCAAGGCCACTTACGATCATGATTGATCAGATTCTGACATAATCAGGGTTGGAATCTGGTAGCAGTGAGGCCGGACTCTGATTCTGGCCCAGTCAGAATCCAACGTCGGCTCAACTGCAATTGGATTTCGACCATGATTCGACTGAAATCCGACTAATCGCAGCTACCAATGGCTACAATTCTACTGAATTTCGACCGATTTCGATGGCTATCAGATGACACCGGCATCCCTTAGATTTAGGGGTTGAGCTATAGTGTGAATGACAGCTCGACGACGATGAATTCGCAGATCGACTGTAATGGCGCGCACAGTTACACACACGGTCGAACCCCAACATAACAAATCTCATATATATATATATATATAACAAAGAGAGAAACATTACGATGCACGTCTATCCCTGTGTACCTGTGCATGTCGTAGGCATCTTTGACATTCGGTGACCGATTTCTTCAGCATCAACGGCAACGAAACTATAGACCAACCCATGAATCCGAAGGGAATGACTGAGTTATAACATTCTAAGCTCACATCAGTTCCCATAAAAATATAAACTTAGATTTATCTAGTTATTTTAAAGGGATATAATCTTATTGTACATATACAGAGATTTAATACATTCTAGGCTCACATCAGTTCCCATTTAAATATAAGCTTAGATTTATCTAGTTATTTTAAAGGTATATAGTCTTGTCCTGTTTTACGAAGACGTAATTCAAATTTATAATTTTTAAATCATATGATAGTAATTTTACAGTCGCACCAAATTCTCTTTATTTAATCCTGTTATTTTTTTTTTCCAATTTTGTTTCATTTTACTTGAATCTAAAGGACTCATACCAATACTCGAAGAATCCTTCCCGAGAAAGATGCATGACAACATGCGCTGTAGATAGAAAGGAACGGTCAATTGGGAATTAAACTCGCAGTTAAATTTACGAATTGCTTGTTAATGATCTAAATAAAGGACATTAGGTTTTGGTTAGAGTTTACAATAAAAAAAAAATGGAACTTGCAAGAATGTTATGACCTTAATTAAATGACCTTGATTGGTTGACCATGATAAATCATTGTATTGTGGCTTTAGTTTTCTAGTAAATAATTACCTTTGTTGTTTGTTAGCTAATTCTATAATCAGATTCGAGTTGTAAAATCTTGATACACGTAAATTTACCGCCGATTGCATTATAAATTTTGCTTTTTCCTAGTGCCTTAGTTAACCTTCAAGAGCTGAATGCAATGGAAATTACAATCACAAAAGGTAGCATTTTTGCCTAAAGAAAAACAGATAATCCAAAGTATTTTATGAATATCAACATTTCAACTTATCTTTTATTTACTATGGATATTTAAATTTCATTTGTATTCATTATCATGGCAGGTCTTCCCAACAAATTTTTGATGAAAATAATCAAAATTATATGTTAAACATCACTTAATCTCTACTATTTATTTAGTTTACAATAGAAGAAACCTTTTTGAAGACAGTATATCAAGGCTAATCAAAGGGCTACTTTAGCATGCTAACGAGTAAATAAGTGAGGATTAAGATTTGTTAGCAATGAAAAATATGTATCTTATCCACGAAAATAATCGAGAGACTCATGCTGATGTTGGACTCATTTTAAACTTGACTATTAACAATTTTAAGCTCCAATGTAAGTGTTGCAACATGTTCACTGCATACGTTTTGTTGTTAAGCAACTTGCCAATGTTTCTAAGATGTATAATGATGAGTTTTCGAATGACAATATTTTCATGACATTAAACCTTGAGAAGCACTTAAAACAATTAACCCTCTAGGATCATAAAAATGGCAATACAATACCTTTGGAGCAAAGTTGATTCCATCTCAGCGAATCACAGATGTGTATTTGGCATCTGCACAAATGGCAATCCGAAGTTTCTATCGTTAATAAAAACCTTGCGTGTTATCGATAGAGATAATTAGTGTTGGTACCTGACTCAATAATGGAGGATAGAGGATAGAAGAAAGTACCAAGATTCAAAGCTCATCAGTAGTTACAATCCGATTGCCCTAGTTAAAAGATGGATTAAACTACTTGCAAGCTACATAAATATTCATTTCCATCCAACTCACAACAAATGCATTTTGTCAAATGAACTCAGTCTGCATCCAGCTCCGCACTAAACTGTTCAAGCCTTGACACTTCGGCATCTAAATCACGGATAAGAGCATGGTTGATAGAGCCATCGTCTATGCTAGCATGTATTTGTTTTCCACCAAACCTATCAACTCATTTGGTTAGGCAAGTGAGATGGACAAAATCAACATCATGATCGAAATGAGGAAGTGATTGCTTGAATGCTATGAGCAAAATCGTTTGCCTTGCTCTCAAGTTAAATCTATTAAGAGATCAAAATCCAAGACTAAGATATGACCCAGGAATGAACAAGAGTGTTATTTCTGCTATCTCCAAGCAAGTCTTGCAATCCATGCGGGATCATTTAACACCAGCCAAAATTTCATCTTAAAAGTATCAAATTGCAGAGAGAGAGAGAGAGATGCATGTCCATAGTAAGCATCAAATCAGATGTATATATTCGAAACTCAAGTGTTGAGAGAACAAACCATCTTCCATTCATTAGCTCAATGCACTTTCCAGCATCTTTCTGGTCCGTGTATTTCACTAAAATAATGCCCTGTGGGTGATTCCCACACACCTGTAAGCCAAAATAGAGTTACCAATATCATAGTTATAAAATACGTAACATATACAAAACATTTAAATTGATGTGACAAGCACGGATTTACATATTGGTTTTTGAGCAATTAGCTATGAAAGAAGATAACTATAAAGCAGAGGGTTGCAAAGCAACTCCAACACAGCAGGGATCCCATGGCATTGATGACAGGGATTTAACAAAGGCGGGAAGCTAATGAAAAGAACAAGTTGCAATGAGGTAGGGAGAATACACACAGAATCCACTCAAGTACTGCAACACAGAAAAGGTGCTGGAGTGTGGTGGTTCTGTGAAGGCAACGTGCTTATGGTAATAGTTTCGAGGTAATATGCTGAGAGCAAAATCAGAGGTGGTTGCACAAGTAGTACAAGACAATTGATTGGATTGAGTAGTGCAATCAACTAGCAGAACGTTTGGCATTCAAAATACCTGTAATTGTCTGAAATTGAGAGGGGGCAGATTACAATTTTAGGGGAAATTATAATTTTCCTATACAGCACATTTCCTACATATAAAATAAAATTAACACCAACTATAAGGTACTACTACAAAATTAATTGATTATATAACAGTTCAAAGTATAAAACTTATCAGTCAAAACAGAATACCTTGACAGAATCAACAGCCCCCAACTTTGTGCACTCTTCCCTAACATCTTGTTCAAGTTCTGGCTGAAGAGTTTCATCATCCTGCTTAGGGTGATAACCAAATTTTTAACATAGCTTTATCAGACTTAATTCACAGATTAAAATAACTAACTGGCAATTTATCATTTGAAGGTACTGCTAGCATACCCTTAACTCAGCAGGGGTGAACATATTGCGCAAAATAACAGTAGCTGGAATTGTCACCTTGGCATCATCATGTCCACCTAGAACAAGAAATCAGAATGCTTTACAAATAACAAATTAACAAGTTAAACAAAAACCAGTACAAACACATAAGTTTTACAAAAATTGGTAGTTAAAAAACTACAAAAACACAGAAAAATAAAACTGCACATAAGCTTGATCTTCATTAAGGACATCAAAGAGAAAGCAAAAAAAAAAACAGTAAAATATAGATGTTGGCTCGAGGTTGCAAATCTTGTGTTTCAATAAACAGGCTTTCAAGATGGCAAATCAGAAGTTATCTAATGATTACATTGAAATATTCCTTAGGATAAAACTTGCAAAAGGGCTTCATCAAGAATTACAATTACATGTAAAAAAGATACAACTTAAGAAGACTAGATCAATTTTAAATCAATTCGAAGTTTGTGGAAGTGGATATGGCCAGCACAGTAGTAATGTCATTCTAATAAATTACTAAACAACAAGTAATCTATTATGTGTGGTGTCTCATGCCGACAATTGACACTTGTTATTATGCTACAATATGTGTCAAGATGAATTGAAATCATATTTGCTATTTTTTTAGTTGGTGTTCATATAACACAATGTCAAAACTGTACCATTCTGTATGGGACCCAAAGTCCAAACTTAGGTATATAGTCATGTTCTGTTTTTTTCTTTATTTCTTCCTCCTTTCCTCTCAAATTTGCCACCAGCACCACGTATCAAAACACCACATGTCACTATCATTCCACTTATATACTGAAACTTTGACACGGCTCAAGATTTTAAACTTTGTACATGATAAAGTTCAAAAAAAAAATTCAAGACTTAAATATTGTAAGCATTGAGCTATTAGTTGTTTGATCCAACACTATGCCTTAGACATCCAAAAGTCAATATAACTCCTTCCTGCATAAGTTCGATAAATTTCCAAACTTCTTCAGCACAATTTGATAGCTTAGCACCCCAACAAAGACTGCAACTGATCTCACTTTGCACTTTCACCTGACCTTACAGTGTCAGTCCATTAGTGAGCACTCAAGCAACAGGTGATACGACTTTCTAAGCATAACCTAACTTATGGTCCAATTGACTGGCCAATTGTATAATCTCAACCCAAAATACTTGTAAAGTCTACATAACTTTGTGAAGCAGTTCCCTAAAATCTTTCTTATTACTTTGAACCTCCAAATCAATTATTACGCTAATAAACTTTTTTGGGCACAATGAAATCGTCAACCTTCTACTGATCTTGAGGTTTAAGCAGCACCACTGATGAAAATAAAACAAATCAATGAGAAATAAAACCGATCCACTAAAATAACTGGTGTCCAGGATCTTTATTTTTAAGTGTCCTGAAATACAATTTTATTTCTTTCCATTGCAAAAACTTGTATAAAAGACTTCATCTCTTTGTTATTCCCATTCAAGTATAATAAAATTTATGTTTTCAGATTCTCTTCTCTCAACAAATATCGATGAATAAGACACAAGATCTGCGAGACTGCTGGCTAAGATACACAACTTATCTTGGGTCTATTTCATTGCAACCATATCACACATCTTACTCGTCCTCTTATCATCAGAAACACTTTTCCCTACCCATACTTACATGGCCAACCTTTGTCTTTGTGCATCAACCATCCACTCCCTTGACAAAGCACACCCCCTTCTTCCATTGCTCTACCTACCACATGGCACATGTCTTCAGCCTCCTTTCTCTCACACTTCACCTGCCTACCCTACCCATTCTTCATTCATATTACAGAACTTCCAATTAATCACTCATAGAACTTCCAATCAGTCATTTCCTCTACTGACAGAGTTTGCCTCCTCAAATAGTCCATTACCCCTCTTCCCTTGCTTGGTTCTGCTTCCCCCATTTGTACTCACCCAGTTCTGCTCAAAGCTGTCTCCTCCCAGATGTCGCCCATCCTCATGTGCATAGCCAATAAAAAATATAGATTACTATTTTGAAAAAAAAAATATTGGATCACGTACAAACACTAACAAAAATTGCAAAAAATAAGAGAAATTTGGTTAAGGAATACAAAAATGCAACTGTAAAAAGTACATTAGCCTGTTGTAACAGCAACCTCTTTGAATTTATTTCTGATTACCTTAGTTAGATTCATGTACAAAATATTTAATATGGAATTGTGAATATTTAGGATAACAAATTTAGCAGTTGTGTGATATAAATTATATATATATATTGCTAGATTGATTAATTAGATATAAAGATACTTTTTTGATGATGATCTTATATATTATTCTATGGCATAACAAACAATAATTTTCTCTCAAAATATGGACCACATAGGCATCAACTTGTGCATCCATATAATACTGTGTACAAAGGAATCTCCACCAAGAAACATGTATGTGCATTGCCCCTCTTATGTTAAAAGTAAACTGCAAGATGCAATTGAGATGCTAATGAACAGTAGGTGGTGAGATACGTTTAAATTAATCCAATACTGAAATAGGAAACTTCAATGGCTTGAAGGTTTTGGATCAAGGTCCATGGAAAAATACTGATCGCACTTAGGTTGAATGCTTGGAAGACCTAACTATTTAGTTCTTTTTTACATCCTAACTCACAAAAATATAATTTTTAGAAGCAAAACATGACTCTTGATGCCATACTAAATTGTTCTCTTCTTTTTCCTGTCTTCTGCACTTCACAGAAAGATTATTGTGGAGATCCAAAAGAACAAAAAGTTGTTGAATCAAAAAATATATTGCTAAATCAGAAGTAGAATGTGTCAAGCATCACCAAAATGATGTACATAAGCCAAATCAGCAAAAAGACCAATGGCGGAGCATTGAAAGTAAAATAATATAGCTAATGGTAGAAATGCAAACTGCTGTTTTGGAAACAATCACAAAATTTAAATGATTCACACAGTATAAAACCTTAGTAGAAAGGTAAAAAATTACCCCATCCAAGAATCTTGTCTTCGACTCTTTTCAATTTCTTTTTCTTTCTCTTGTCTGCCTGCTTTGCTATAAATACTTCCCCTGAACAAGAATTTATGTATTTAAACAATATTTTGATGTGTGAATAAACTATTAACATAACTTTTGAAAAGACTTAGCTCAAAGTAAATTTTCATCAAACCTTTTTGCTCAAACCTAGCTTGGCTTACAGACATAAGAGTCTTTCCACCAGGACGAAGAGATGTTCCATCCAAAATTTGGATTGCTAAGGCAACAGATGGCTCCTACATTTCATAAGTTGAATGATGACTACAAATTTCTTTTTGGGTGCAATGTCGAATAGAACAAATGTTACCTTCAAGTATGAAACAAGTGCATCACCCTTTATTCTGCCTGTTTCTTTATCGGTGTAGATCTTTACACGAGGCTTTTTTGTTTCAGGATCCTGTACAAGCCAACATAAAAAGCTATTAAGAAAGAGTAACTAAAAAGAACAAGACATCATAAGCCTACATGTTAACTTCCAGACGTAATTTTCTGATTATACAACAGTGAAAGAGCATTAAGGCGAAAGCCATAGTCTGTTGGGATTGGTTAATTCAGAATCCAAGTATCACTTGTATTGGATTAGTAGTATCGCTTGTATCAGGAAAACTAAAAATAATTGAAAATGAGGAAAAAAATATTTTTGATATGTAAGATAATAGAAAATGAAATGCAATAAAGATTTAATTTGCTAATCTGATACTTAATATGTAATTATTTAAATGATAAGCCAATGATTATATGCATTTATTCCCTATTGTATTCGACATCCACGAAGAGGAGCCTTGGCACAATGGTAAAGTTGCTATTGTGTAACCTAGTAGTCACGGGTTTGAGTAACATAAACAACCTCTTGCAATATAAGACTGCATACAATAAATTCTTTTCTAGGACTCCGCATTGGTGGAAACTTCTTGCACCGAGCTACCTTTTATTCGAAATCCACAAATCGTTTCGAAGTAATAAATTATATAGCAATTATATGTTGTCTTGCAACGAGTTACTTAATGTGACATTTTATCTTGCCAAATGTTTCTAAGTCTAATTTCTTAACTGTTGACATGTATATCAATCCCTATAAGCTTTAAGCAATAGGTTTTACCTATTAAATGCATTTATAGATATTTCCATGCCAATTGAGTATTAATCATCGTGGTTAAGAGGAGTAACATTTAGCCTCTTTCTAGGGAATACCCTGAACAGCACCAGCACCTGTCTTCCATTTCTTTTTCAGATGCTTTCCAACAATTTCTAGCAGAAGTCAACTGTCCCCAGATGCCTCACTTGTTTTTCATTTTCTTTATATTCCTTCAGACTTGTTTTGTTTTTGAGCAAGCGTTGACTGGAAAAATGTCTAGATCAGTTGACTCTTAAAAGACAAGCCTGCCAGTTTCTCAACAGATTCTGACTGATTCTTGGTGTTTTATTTTTATTCCCATTATTCATGGCCATGCCTAAGAAGTTCCCAATACGTTTCTGATTGGCATCCAATTGCTTGGACAAAACCAGATCAGAAAAGGTCCATCCTGATCAAACTTGGAATATTCAGATTAGAAATATAAAATTTTAAAGGGACAGAAAAATCCTATAAAAAACCTAGGCATTTAGTTTGACAATCCCGGTACCTAACCATGACTAATAACAATTTCATTTACCATGATGGATAAAGCCAATGGCCCAGCAGAAAAGCAATTTATAGCGAAAAGCATGTCATAGTAGAATTTGCGGAAGTGCAATTTAGAGAAAAGAATGTCATAAGAAAATTTGATGTTATATCTTCAGGAGTGGAAAGATAGCTATGTATCACAATCAGTCTTTACATAGATTACTCAAGGCATACTAAAGGAGTAAGGAAACAAATTGATTGATGTAATATATTTTCCATATTAACCTAATTGACAGTCACTGTTTTTGGTGGTAAAACATGTACAAACCAAAATTTCATGATCGATACACAGTGACCAGATTCAAATTAAACATCTGTCTTCCTGTACTGTCTCTTTTATTAAATTTTAGACAGCTGATGCATGAAGATTTTGTATGGACAAAGACAGAGTTTATGTTCATGACAGTTGTTTTGAAGATTCTTATTTTTTTGTCACATGGAAAAAAAATTCTAGCAACTAAAGAGTTGAATAGTAACTACACAAGATCAAATTTATGTCTTTCCAAATGTAGTCCATTGAGTAACTTGTTTGCAAAAGATAAGAGAAAGAGAACCAACACTAAGGATATGTCTACTTGAGGGGAACGGAGCCATGGTGGAGGGAAAGGAGGGTGTCGACAGTTAGATTCCTATATACACTTGAGTAGAAGAAGCAAAGACAAGGGGAGGGGAGCAATTTGGAGCTCTTTTAGCTTTCCAAAAGAGAATGGAAGGAAGAGGAGAAAATTTATTAAAAAGACTTAACCCCTGCATGTCTTGAAAAACACAAAATCAAAGGATTAGCTTTGTCCAATTCTCTCATTTCCATTATTTGCTCTCTTCTCAAATAGACAAAACAAAGGAAATTCCCCTTCTATCTCTTCCTTTCCCTTTTCCCTATCTCACTAATGTTCCTTTCTTTCTCCTTTTCCACCATAACAGATGATTACTTTGGATAGTGTATAAGAAGTTTCTAACTTCGTGGATTAGAATTTAG
>JBAMHZ010429685.1:0-10900 GCA_037177395.1 Alpinia galanga | reverse complement strand
GATGACACGTGAACATAATATAGGCCTTGGAATACGAATAAAATCTCATAACAGTCTTATATACTCTAATGTTTATTTTGTGTCTATATTCATTATTGCTATTGTGATGATAACATGCCCAGTGAATCAATTTGAATATAATATTCATCTCTTCCTCGCTAGATCTAACATTCGTCACTTATGCCCATCGAAAGTGGCACATTGTACACGTTATTAATCTAAAAATATTCCACAAAACGAAGTACAAATTTTTTTAACGTTACCAAAACAAGTCTTCTTGCCCTGAGGCAATGAACAGGATAAGAATTGCTTACTCTGATTCACTGCACATCATATATAAAAGCCATGTTTGATTATTCCATGTTGACAATTTAAATCTCTACCAATATTTAATTTGATTTTTTTAATAAATTAAAATTTTCAATGGACTAAATGTAGTTTTTAATGGCTCCTTTTATTTCTAATCCATATGTATATAACACATCACCTAACGTATTAGTTGTTAACAAGTATGAATATGATTCTTGGCAGTCAATCCAACATCTCGAGAAGATACATGCATTCCCATTTGCATAAATTCAAGACCTGTTCATAGCTATCCATAAATCATATCTCCAAGACCAAACAAACACTTCATTCCATGATGGCAACCACAGAACTATCGATATCGTCTGGAAGTAGATAAGTGTATACGATAATAGGACAAGGATGTACCACTAAAATAAATCTGCAAGCACAAATAGAAGAAAAAACACATTTGTATACTTTCAGAAAGAATCTAGTAGCTGACAAAGTAAATGACCTCTAGTTGCTACTCATTAACATTTCATCAATTCAAGATCTATTATAAAGTATTGTAAACAAAATCTCCACAAGCATATACGCCATGACTAACAAACAGGTTGCAACTACACAATTATAGATATTGCCTAGAACCTAAGTAGATACAAGTTTACGAACAAAAAAGAATACTGCAAATCCCATCATTTTGGGATACCTAGCGTGGATGTTTCTTTGGTTTTCTAAAAGCGCCACCACATATCGGCACATCACTGGAGACAAACTACACCTAGATTAAGTGAAACTACTGCAGAAGAAAATGATCAATTACAGATGGCAACAGAAATGGTATGATGCAAAGAACAAATCAGTCCCTCCATTCTATGTACAACTCGTAAGTAGATGGTTTTAATCATCAGGCAACCAGTCCACAATGACACGTCCTCTCCTTGGTAAAAATTCTCAACTTATGCCAAGCTGAAAGCCAGTTATAGCAAATGCTCCATGACCGTATTTCCTATGATCATCACTTGTCCTTTCAGGAGGAGGTATAGTCATCCTCAAAGAAATTGATGATGAGGTACAGGCATCCTCAAAGAAACTGATGATGAGACTAATGATATTGATTTTTTGAGTGCATAACCTTTAGCAGGATTCAAAATCCTTGCTGCTGATAAGATGACAGTAAACTCTAAATTATACAATGTCTACAGGATCATTCAATCTCCCCTTCCTCGGCTTCATTCATAGGCACATTTTCAGATTCTTCCTCTTCTTCATCATCCATTTTCATAAATAGCCCAAGTTGTTCTAGAGGGTTACTGCCTCCTAGTCTAAAGCCTCCTATGCCATCAAGTGAATAACCAAGGCTCTTCTCATTATTTGACATGGGCATTTCTGCAACTGTAGCAGTTCCAAGCATTTCCAGATCTTTAAGAATTCGACAGTCATTAATCTCAACTGTCTTTTCGATCTGCAGAGACACCAAAAGTTAATGTGAAGAAAAAGTGCAATAAAGAAGAAAGTAGAAAGTATTATGAAATCAAGAAGTACAAGCCTTTAACAAGGCTTGGCGTGCAGCTTCTCGCTCTAACTCCCTTTGACGTTTAGCATCAGCTGCAGCTTCTGCTTTAGCTCGCCTATGAGCATCCGCAGCAGCTTTAGCTTCGGCTTGAAGCCGTGCTCGCTCTATTCCAGTAGCAACAGACAGTTCTCAATAACATGAAGGCATAACACTGGAGCAATCAGATCAAACTCGACAACTTTTGTTACCTTCCTTTTGCTGTCGTTTAATTTCCTCCCTTGCACGTTGCAGTTTTTCAGGGTCTCCCTTGGCACCCTGAGGTGAAGACCACAACATATTTACTGATATTAGAACACTACAGAAGCATCGCAGAAAGTTTAAATTTGTGTTCGAACATCAGCCCTACCTGACCAAGTGTTTTCTCCTTAGCTTTGAGAATTGTATCGGCAAAGCGATCCATCAGCAAAGCGACTCTATATTGTTTTTCTGGGGATAGGTTTTTCTCAGATGGAGCATGCTCCCCTAACATTTCCAGGGGTAAGAGGTAAGCCGACCCATGCAAATTAAGAGCTTAGGATCATTGGGTCTCAGATTTCTTCTTACTATTCATGCTTACCCTCTTGGCACCTCTCAAAGTCACTCAATGAAGGTTTCACATTTGCAGCATTCTCCAAGCAATTCAACTCACTCAAAGGTCCTGCATATTGCCATTAGTATTAGTTACAATCATTTTTATATTTAACATCTTCCAAAGACAATCAGTTAAGATATAATGTAACTCACTATTCATATCAAATGGATTCATTAGATCACTTTTCTCTTGATCTGAACCTGCCTTGTTTGCTGAATTTTCCTGATAAAAAACAGCAAAATATAAAACTTACATAGATTTATTTCTTATGAATAAAACATAACAAAAGTGGAAATAAGATTCACATAAAAATGCTAAAACCAACTATTAATCTGATAAACATATTCCAGATGCCCATTGTTAGGAAAAACAAATCCTGTAAAATTAGTCACTGAGAGACATATATACCTTAGAACCATCTTTTGGATTGGAAACTTTCTTTGATTCACTTCCAGCAGAACTGTCAGAGTCTAGATGGAGAAACAAACAAAACTTTAGAACATTTATAGTTGTGATTAGAAGAAAAGAACTCAAGTAGTTTTTTATTAAAAAAAAGAGACATCATTTATATAGATAAGACAAAAAAGAACTTTGCTAAAATTAAACAGTTCAATAGAAAAGATCTTTTGCAGTTTAATTTTTCACTGTTATTCAATTTGTACTCGCTTAATTTTATTATTTCTGGCAAATTTCGTTAGTTCTAATCAAGTCTTATGAAATCATATTGTTAATATTTTAATGTTTATAAATGAGCCCTTTCACTGTTTTTATGATTCAAGCAATAAGATAACTTCCTCTTCAAAAATTCTCTCCTCGCTCACAAAATCATTGACTAAGGTCATACAACTCTCAGTATGGCGGATCATATCACATTTTTATAACCTTTTTTTTACCATAACAACCATAAAATGATCATACAAGACTTTAGAAGCACATCTTTACTTCAAACAATGATTTGTTATTCTATTAATGATATCACTTAATTGAATAATAACTCCATTTCAGGGGGGCTCTCCATCATCTACACTTGCCTCAACACTTTCCCAATCAACTCCAAAATCATCCATTCCTTTCACTATAGGTGTGTCGTTAGCATAGAAGATAGCATTTATTAAGTTCTCAACCTCACCAGTGCCTTCTCTTTGTTATTTATGAATTGCATAATTAAGCCCTCTGATCCTTCCAATGGAAATAAACCGTGAACGAGGAGATAGCTGCACTTTTATCATGCAAAACATGAAAGATTATTCTTCCACTTGGTGATGCATATCTTATTTGTTGTTGTTGGGTGCTTTCACTTTAAGAGTCATACCAAAAATAAGGTAACTTGATATAAGGAAAAATTGATCAAGGATATACTCAAAAATATAGTGGGGATTACTTCAAGATATTTTCTCTTGTTTCTTATCTCAATTCAATTATTTTTTTCCCTTAATAGTTAATTACAGTTAGTGAGATGTTTGAGGTGTGTGTGTGTGAAGAACACTTTCCCATCTAGTAGCTTCTTCAAGGAAGATTATACAGAGCAACCTCAAGATTATATTAAAATATGCAACTTGAAAAGAAGAAATTTTCATCTCGAATTACCAAATTGGTTCAGAAATTATATCTGTTAATTATTGTGTTTGATTTCAAAAACAGCCAATTCTATAGTCCAGGTTGTGTCCAATTTACATAAGATTTGTAACATTGAAGGTTTATTTTCATGGTCTTTATCAAGAAGTTGTGCGCATTAGATGATTAAAAATGACCAAATGTTCATTGAAGATCTGAAAAGGGCACAAATATTTAGATTAGAAACTAACTTGTAGCTCTAAAAGTATCTGAAAGAAAACACAGTTGATCTTTTGCTAGAAATCAGTCTACAAATTTGCATATTAAATATTTCAATTCCCTAACTCATATTTTGTAGAAAGAAGATGATTTTGACGACCATACTCATTATTGAAGATTCTAAAGTAACTAATTTATCTTACAGTAAGCAAGATATATCTTCTATAATTGATGTTACAATTCAATTCATAATAATACAATTGACTCATAATCTGTGAGATCATTTAGATTTTCAATTGTTAATCATGATTTTAGAAACTAGAGCGATGAATATGAATTGCAACAATCAAGGGTTATTTACATTCCAAGTGATTTGGGTTGCATGACAAACTAAACACTTCAAAAGTTGATTGTCACTTCATATGAGATGTTTTGTGAACACCAACACACCATATAACTTCTTTGAAGGATAAATTGCTAACATTCCTTAAACTACTTGACCGGACTCACTTCACGTTTGTGTAATAAGTTGACCATGATAGATATTTATGCTTCATTTTGTGAGAGTTAATCTAACATCAATTTTTTGATTAACTAATCAAGTATACAGGCAACACATAGACACATTTGTTATGTCTTCTTGATGTTACACAATAATAAAACCTCCATTATTTAGATGTCATAGCAAGAACAATACCAAGAAAAGTCAAGACAAACCAGTATCCTGTAAATTTAGTTGAATCACCTAGGAAGAGTTAATCTAATATCAATTTTTTTGTGAATTAATTAAGATTACAGACAAATGTACATATCTGTTGAGGTCTTCTCGATGTAACAAAATAATAAAAGCTAATCTATGTGTCATGGCAATAAGAGGCCAAAACAAGTCAGTATCCTATAAATTTTGGTGCATCACCAAGCTTTGCTTAAGAACCACAATGGCCTCATGGTTTACAGAAAAACAGTTTTGAGAAATGTAAGAAAGCAACTTCAGCAAATAGAAACAAAATTATAAAGTTGTTGGACTAGATGGTCCAGAACTCCTATCGTATAACAAGAGCTGGGGAATATGAATTAAACCAAAATAATATTAACAAAATCAAAGATTATGATACAATTCACATGTAAAATGATACCATTGTCAAATTTGAATCGGAAGTGAAAAAATTGTGACAATTCAGTTCAATTTAAAACGATTCACAATGAATCTTATTTTATATGATTCTAAAATAAGAAAGCAAACCTATTAAAAAATAAATCTAACCCACTAAAAATAAATTTAATTCATTAAAAACTTAAATTAAACCCAACATATTAGAAATAACATAGAAGGAGAAAAAAAAAGAATCTTGTTAATGGAAATACATAATTGATGATAGCCAATCTAACAATTAAGAAGACTAAATATCGTCACTATACATAAAATGAATAACAGCAGCAAAATTGATAGTGATTTAGAAGTCTTGACATGTCTAAGCTATTTTCCATTTGATGGCAAGATTTTTCTATGTCAAAACATTTTGTTTTGATGAAGTTATTTATTGCTCATTCTGTTTCAATTTTTAATGGATGTATGTAATAATAATTTGTAGATTGTCATAGATAGAGAATATGAACTTATATATCTTTGTTATGAATTAACATCAATTTAATCTATTATGTAATGATATTAAATGAAATATTATATACAACAATTATGAATAAGTAGAATTATATTTGAAACATATTTTATATTTTCATTTGATAGTTAAGCCTTATGATCCCATAATTCATCAAAATATTTATAATACAAACCTCAATTTGATAACCATAGGTATAAAAGTGCATAGGATAGGAATTAATAGAAGACAATATTGATAAAATCAAAGGTCATAGAAAATTAATAATGTTAAACCACCTAAGAGAATCCCATCATCAAGAAATCAAATTTGATAATTTAGCCATACTCTTGCTGACTAAATTTTCGGCATTGAAGGACAAAATTAGAAGTCCAAAAATAATATAAGAAATTAGCCAGATTATATATAATAATATAGAGACAGACGCATTCCTAAACAATAGCAGGTCATTAAAACAACACTTACCACCAATGCCCACAAACTATATTCATTGCATTAAAAAAAATTGAATCAACCCAGTAATAAGACTCTAATACAGTGTAAAAAAAAAATCATAGGCATCACTCAAATTTACAACTAATATGGCATTCATGAAAATAGAACAAAAACCATATTGACAGAAAAAATTTGTTTCTTTACCATTAAAACATACAGCAAACCAAATATAATCAGGAATGTTACCAAAGCATCAAATCTCACCAAGTAAATGACATTTTCTTAGTAGAACAAAAGCATGTAATGAAGGATATGAATATCACATTTTGCCAAAAAAAAAGGAATATAAATCTTTGACTTAGTATCACTGATAGTGATAATAGTAAAAAAAGAGTATACAATCTCATGAGTACAAAAGGTAATACACACCAGTGGAAGATCCTGAATCGCTAGTATAACTGCTTGAGCTAGCACACTTGATTTCTCTAGACTTTGAGTCCTTTTGAATGTCCAAGGCACGGTAATTAGGTATGAGAGGATCATCACCACCAATATCTATATCCTCTTCAACAAGATTATTGTCTGTACATGACCAACACCGGCTTAGTTTTCAAACTTAAAAGTCACTTAAGTCTATCAGAAAATCATAGCCAAGCCAGGAGGCAAACCTTTGTACTGATGCATCACAGAGGTGCTAATGCCATTTTCAGAAACCTGCACAACACAATAATGACCGTAGTAATCCAAAATATAAAGACCAAAACCAAATTCCTGATGAGATATTATCAGAGTACCTACCGCCATTTTGTACTGCTCAGATTTCACCTGTTGTCTCACATCTCTCTCCCGTAAATACCTATCCAGAAGATTCTGTAACTTAAAGAGTGTATCATCACCTAAAGATTCGATATCAATTTCTATTTCTCCACTGCTATCATTCATATTGCTTTGCTGTCTCAAAAATTCAATGATATGATTTGGCAGATCTTCCAAATGAGATTCCAAAACACTAGTAAGTTTATGTTTTTCCTCCTTTGTCATTTGGCATTTCACCCCTTGAGGCACACAATCAATGTAATCAATATGTGATTTCTTCCTTTCACGAGAGCAAACCTCCAGCATGCAGAGACTTTTTCCCTCTTGGGATGACACTGCAGATTTTGGAGCTTGAATTTCTTTCTTACCGTGTGCACCAACTGCAGCTAATTTCTTTTCTATTGGTTTCCAACGAAGTTCAAAGTACTTGCTCAACGTATCTGCCATGAAATGGACATCATTTGTGGGTGGGTTATATGTCATTGCATTGGTAAAGGTAAGCCTCACGTCTGCAGCAAAACCCCATGGGCTGGAGTAACCACCTGAGCTTATTTTAGTTTTAATGGTTCCCAAATCCATTGGATGCTTAATAACAGTATAATAGTCAGGAATACTCAATTTCTTCACATCTACAGGACTGTTGAAAACCCAGGCAAACCGGTGTGACATTAAGCGTTTTAGAAGTCCCTCACATTGTTTCATCAATGCCAAACTTGAAATGTCCACAGGAGGTGGAGGAAAAGGTATTTTTGAAGACACTAACTTTCCTGAAGCCACACACTTTAACTGGGTAATACTCTTTGGATCAACTTCTTTCTCACTCCCATTGACTGAACAAGATGTAATAGTGCCAACAGTTGCTAGGTTCGAGAAAAATTTCTTTTGTAACATTTGGATCTGATCTAATTCTGATTCAAGTCTAATTTTGAGTTCCTTTCTTTGAGAACCAGATATTTTTGTGAAAGAAATTCGTTGAAGTGGAACATTAAATCCCTCGCATCTGTCAAGGTTTACACTAGCACACTTCTGCCTCTTCGCAGAACTCGAATCATCCGATTGAGCACCTATGGAACTGCTCACATCTTCTGAATCATGCATCTTCTGAAAATCATGTTGACAGTCAAGTAGAGAAGCACGCCCATACCCTTGAGACAATTTATGTGACTTTCCCTTCAACGCAAACAAAAGATCCTGTGAACATCCCTTCCGCTGCTTCTCTTTGGTGTATTCCATAACCACTGTGGGTGCCATGTGGTCAATCCAACGAGACTGTTCGCATCAATCAAAACCTCGCATGAGATCGCTTACAGCAATATATTGGCTAAAAATAATTTTATTGTCTTTTCCGAACTCAGTAAAACATCAGAAGTTATCAAACCAGACTTGGCTGACGAGACAGTATATATACAGATCCAGTTTAGTGCTGATCAAAACGGAGTCACGTAATGAATGATTGCACTGGAAATCAGTACGAAACCAACTTGAGGCGAAGAAATATCGAATTCACACCAATTGCCCATTCTTCCGAATCCAAACTTACCAGAAAACAAAAAGGACTTTTTTACCAAATATTCCAGAAGCTAAAACTCCCAAATTTTTTCGTTACTAGTATCCCTGTCATCGGAACCTAACCTAGATGAACATAGACAGAAGAAACCCTAAAAAGCAAAGGCGTGAGAATCCGACACACCGACGTCTCCAAATCCAAAGGACATGTTTCTCATCCAATTCTAAGCAAACTACAGCACAAAATCCCAGCCAGACGAACCCTTGAAACACAGATCCAAATCAAGATAAAAAGTAACAGAAGAAGGAACATACATCAGAAACCTAATTCGGAAGACGACCACGCGTCCCACATGAAACCCTGCAAATTGAAAGCTCCCCTCCTCTATCCCCTCATCTGCCTCTTCTCCTTCCCCCTCTCTTCTTCGACAAGCTTTGCGATGTATACAGCAAACGGAGGCGGCTGAGTCTAGATCCAGAACCGAAGCCCAACATGTCGCCTCAACCTTTGAGGTCTCGCCCTTATTTATAGAACGCGGACAGGGTCGCTTTGGGTCGGTGCGGCGCTGGGTTATATCTGAGCCGTTAAAAATTAAAATCTGACGGCAGATAAGGGGATTTCAAAAATAAGGAAAACTAAAGAAAGGGCGGTGAAAAGGATCTTTGAATCAGAGTCCGAACTGGTCCGATTCGGGAAAAAAAAGCAATAGAAACGGTACGTTTCTAATTTGTTGACCTAATCCCCTGCAGGACTCTTTGTAAAATTTGGTTGCCAAATGGATACACGTGTAACATAATATCAAAAAACTTGTGGACATGCAATATATTTATTATCAATATAAAATCTTATGCAATTAATAAACTGAAAATTCTAACCATGCATTAGTATAAACGTATTGTTTTTGGAAACATATTGATAAAATTATGTATTTTTAATTAAATTAGTCATGTTGGAGTTGATTTAATTATCTCGATAAGGGCACTTAAGCCCTTAGGACATTTTGGAGTTGATTTAAATATGACCTTTTGCCAAAAGCTATTTTCAAAAGACATCCTTTACTCTTGTGTCAATTATGTGATTTTTATAAAGGAATATAAGGTGATAATATTGATTAAATTTATGTGATCTCTCTTGAGCTTCAATAATTGGATAATATAAAACTCATTTGTAAGCACTAGCTCTTAAATTTCAAGTAATTTGTAATATTTTTTGTGAATTTTATACATAAAAAATAATGGAATGTCATTTATTAAATCGTATTATTTCATTTGAGTTTTAATACTTTATCAATTTGATATATCAATTAATTTTAAAGTTAACGTAGACCTTAGATATTCATACCACGAAATTGTTAAATAGATATAATCCTCATGTTATTCATCTAAAAAATTATAATTATCTATCTATAATTTAAATATTAATGATGTTGCATATTAAACCTCGTGATAATCTTAAAATATTACATTACACATTTTTGAAAAAAGATCGTTCAAAACTTATTAAGACAATTGATGTAACAACCTCATATGTTAGGGTGTTTTTTACCTTCAAAGATATTATCAACTATCTTTTTACAAACTATTAATAAAGTATAATTTTAGGGCCTGTTTGTTTCATGCTATATGTTATGTTTGTGTAAAACTTTATTTTAGAAAAAATATACAAAGAAATATGCAATATTTCGTATTTAATGATTCAATCAATTTTTCACTAAATGTGATGATGATAAATCAAACAGTTCACTCAATTAGATTTTCTTCGACAAAGATTATTATAATTAAGTATAAATTTCCATATACGAAAATTGAAAGGTGCCTTTATAAATATAGAGAGAGAAAGGAGAATATTATCCTACATAATTCATTCGTAAGCATCTTCATTATCAACCGTTTGATCGCTTGTGCACTATAGCTCAATTCTTGAACACTAGGAGATCGGACGATAGATAATGAAGGTGCTCAAAGATGAATTATGTAAACTAATATTTCTATACAAAGAGAAAGAAAGGAATGTTATCCTATACAATTCATCCGTGAGCACCTCTATTATCCACCGTCCGATAGCTTGTGTACTATAGTATAATCCTTGAACCAAAGGGGATTGGACGGTATATATATATATATATATATATATATAGGACACACACACAAAAGTTTGGTATCTGTGCAACTCACGTTAAGGGCTTAGTGTGCGATGCACAGTAACGATAGTAACGAGAAATGCACAGTGTTCTTCCTCATGCGATTATCCCTTTCACGTCACCGTTTGGCCAGATTTTGGTCGTGATCCGGTCAAAATTGGAGTCCAGCTGAATT
>JBAMHZ010429674.1:0-10901 GCA_037177395.1 Alpinia galanga | reverse complement strand
ATTGTTTTAAATTAGTATGACAGTAACGACCGTCGTTCCTCCATATGCTGTGTCTGATTATATGGGGCTGTGTACGGACGGCGGGGCATTACAACGTGTGACAAGATGACAAGGGATAATGGAAGCTATATTATTTGAAACAATAACGTAATATCCCCGAACCTCACTATGTGAGATCTAAGATCCTCTGGATGAGAATTCTAGTGCCCTTATTATTTTCAATTGTTTTTTGATGTTCTGATTCGGTGTTTACTACTTTAGTTTCTTTATCAATGGCCAGAAAGATAAATTGAGGTATGAGGGACAAATCTAGAAAAGCAATTAAGTTGATATTGATAGATTCAAGTTTGGAAAAAGGAAGACCAATTGACAATGTATCATTATCTTATATTCACCTACTAGTTTTTTATATTTATATATGCAAGGATTAAACATATTAATGAATATAATATCGAGCAACTTTGGGGATTACTTTTGATAAGGTAAGTAGTTTGATGGATGTAATTAGTCATGGATATAAGGTACAATAACTTTTATTCTAATTGTGACTACTCGATCATCCTAACAAGTGTATAAAGTAGTCTTTATTTTGTAGGTGTACTCGCATGTCGCATGACGTCCAACCCTATATGAAACCCTTATAGGAAGATGTGATAGGTCACATGAGTTGTGATTTGACAAAGGAAGGAATATGCCTTCGTGTGCAAGTGGGAGATGTTGATTGTACCCATGTAGAGGTATTCAATATGGAATAATGGGGTCACCCATTATCCCACAACCCCACTACTCATGTTCATCTTATCTCCTATATATATGTGTGTGTTTGTGTATGTGTGCGTGTGTGATATTTCTTATGAGAAGTAAGTATGGGATGATAATGTATCAAGGAGAGTGAGAGAAGGGAGAAGAACTTGAAAAGTTCTCATCTTATTGAGAAGAACAAAATATCTATCGTCTTACACCATCAACTAAAGGATTGCGAAGTTGTGGCTGTGATAGTTCGAGATTTAACTATTATTCTGACTGTGAATTATATGTTTTCATTGTAAAACTCAAAACTATAAAATTAAAATTCAAATCTGGAATCTATCATCTTAAACCAACACGGACAATGAGGCAAACTGAGGAAGCGTGCAAAGCGAAGGCAAAATTGGAAATTTGAAATGGTTGCTTTTGGAGACAAAACTATACGATTTCAGGATTGTGGATCGGATTGACTTGGTGCATGCGAATTTGTCTAGGTTTCGGGTTGTAGCTGGGATCCAAAATCTAAGAAGCTATTGTTGATGAAATCCAATACAATTGAGCTATTGTAGACAATCCTGCTTGCAAGCTGGGCTGATGGATTTTGGAGGGCTTGTAGGTTACGGATTGGGTTGACCATACCAGGCTGAAGCAACTGGATTTGTTCGAGTTGTTGGGCTGTTGTTGTGATCCAAAAATTGGGAAGCTGCTAATTTCGATTGGGTCGGACTTGAAGCTCGGAGCGGCCAGGCTATCAAAGTGTGGACTGCTCTTCCTTTGGGGATTGTTGACAATCCAATTATGCCAGCTCGATTACAGATTGAGTTACTCGATCTAGATTGGTGGGTGCATTACATCATATGGTTTTTCCATTTGTTTCATTTTGACGAGCAGTTGATTGTGTATAAAGAAGCTAAGGTATGTTAACATATTATGTATTATAGTTTAATTTTTGAATTTAAAAAAATTAAATGATAGATAATGAAGATGCTCACAAATAAATTATATAAGGTAACATTTCTCTCTATATATATATATATAACATTTTTTAATAATAATATATAATTTATTATATTATATCCAAATCGCCTAAATATGATAATTTGGACCTGACACATTTAAAATGAACGGTGCAGTATGAAACGCGAACTAGTTAGAGCTCAAGGTAAGGCACACTTAACACTTATGAAATCTATCAAATTAATAAAATAAAAAATAATAACAGATAGTAAAGAGTTCAAGAAACCGTTTCTCTATAGACGGTTAACTTGTTTCGAACTAATTTCATATGCAAAGTTAAATGGAAATACAAAGAACAGCAAAAGGAAGAAATTAAATTATTAATTTCTTTTGGTTGTTTAGCAAAGAGACTGAAAAAAAGAGAAGGAATTTAAGCTCTTCCTGTTTTTTTTTACATTTTATTAATCTCTATCCGCGTGGAAATGAAGTTCCAACACTTAATCAACCAATATCATGCTATTTTCTTCCTGTTAATTCCATCCACCGTCTAAACATGAAACAAGAAATTGAACGAAAATCAATATTGGTAAACACCATAGAATTGTCTGATGGAACAAGGAAATATGTACATAAGATTAAGTAAAATAACCAAAATATACACACCGTGCCAAATGTTTTATTGGTTGCAAAGCGAAATGACATTCCTCAGCTTCTTCCATGAAGGAAAAGAAAAGAAAAAAAAAAAAAAATTACCCAACCAATAAACAAAGAAAACAAGCAGCGCATGACCTTTAGATTTCCTTAACCTCTGAATGTGTGTCTTTCAAACAGTCAATATTGCAAAAGCCCACCGATCTTATCACGTCTCCAATGCTGCCATCATTTGTTATACCAGTCAGGAAAGAACCATGCAAATCCACATAGCAAAATATTCAAATAGATTAGCAGAAACAGAGAGGAGCCATAACCAAGTTTATGTTTTAACATACCAATCCATGCTTTTTCTTGGTTTTTCTACTTGGTTAACAGGATCCTTCATGTGTTCAGAATGATCACCACTTTTTCTTGATTTTTCTCTCTTTTCAGTGCTAGATCTCGACTTTCCTCTGCCATCTGTCTTCTTTGATTTATCTTTCCGATCGGTGCTGGGTCTGGAAGACTCTATTTGATCTGTGCTTAACCTTGAAGGTTCCAAACAGTCGGGATTTGTCTTAGAAGCCTCTGTGACACCTGAGTCTACAATTTCTTTCGAATAAATTGTTTCATCAGTTCTGGAAGGTAAGTTTTCTACAACCGATATGAACTTTTTTAGGTGCTTAATGAAATCTGGAAATAATTCTAAGTTACAGTGGTTGCCTCCATTGATCCATAGAGGCTCATACTTCTCTTTGCAAAGTTCCCAGAGACGCTTTCCATGAGAAAAATCAACAATTTCATCTTTTGTTCCCTGCATAAACAATATGTTATAACTGAACATTTTAAACTTTTTTACATTTTGACAATACCAATCGCCTATATAGTTCTCTAATAGCCAGTGATACTGAGATACAAGAATTACTGGCAATAGAACAATTTTTCCCTTATCATGGAAAAGTAGAATAAATAAATAAAAGGCAACATAGTTGAAAAAATAGTAACGAACCATGGATTCAATAGCTAAATGTTCAACAGAAAGAAATGAGGAAAATGGAGGAAAGCATTCAGTGATTGGCTGCAGAGTTTGGAAAAAGAACCTACTCTAAACTGTCTTTCATCTGACCATTTCGAAACTGCTCTTTGGATTTCAACAATGATTAAATATTTAAAACAGCAGAACATTCAGAACAATATCACATAACTAAAGTGTGATTTAAACAATACCAGTATAAAAATTAGGTTGATATAATAATGCTCTAACTACATGGTAGTTGGGATAATAAACCAATTAAAAAGGCTCAAGAAAGTGT
This sequence comes from Alpinia galanga, assembly GCA_037177395.1. Classification (NCBI taxonomy): domain Eukaryota; kingdom Viridiplantae; phylum Streptophyta; class Magnoliopsida; order Zingiberales; family Zingiberaceae; genus Alpinia; species Alpinia galanga. The sequence goes on along the minus strand of JBAMHZ010429674.1, from coordinate 7,251 downwards.
TTGAGCAGTTCTAGAATGTCTAATGAAAAAATATATTACACATAAAAAAATGTGGCAAATAGAGATGCAAAATTAAGTAATCCAAGGACAAACGTTAGTTTCAAATACTCACATGAATTACCAACACAGGACAGGTAACTAATGGAATCTTATTAATGTTCTGCAAGAAGAAAAGAAAGATTCATGTTAAACCCATTTCAACAGATGAAGATCCATAACTGTACTATTAAAGAATGATGAGAGATAACCTTATATATGTCAAACCAGTATGTCCGCTTCATGGGATACATTACACTGAGCCCAGACAAGATAGGACTATGTAAAATAACAGCTCTTAATTGTGGCAATTGAGAAGCTAAATCTAAAGTAGGACCACTACCAACTGACTGGCCATATAAGATAATGTCTTCTTCCATGGCTCCATATGTCTCCTTGAGGCATCTGTAAGCAGCCTCAATATCAGAGTACGTGTTATGCTCACTGGCCTGGGAGTGCAATGGTCGTCGGAAAACAAAGTCATATGTTCATTTTCATCGCTTGAAGTTAACATCAAGGGTTAAGGTAAACATGAACAAAACATGTAAAGCAAACCTTTCCAGATGATTGTCCGTAACCTGAGTAGTCATATCTGCAATGAAAGTATTAAACAAATTCTATAAAACCTGGATTTCCTTTATGTGAATCAACAAGCATGGATTTTTGGCACATTTCAAATGGCAACAATATTAAAACAGCCTGTACAAATAGAAACAGTTGAAATAGGCTATGAACGAGTTTACTATAAGAGCCTTTGATTACCTAAAACTTAATTCTAATTAGGGGTGAACACATTTTGATTTATCAGTTTAGTGAAGAAAATCAAAACTAAACTGGAATATTTTCAGTTTAGAAAATCCAAACTTAAACCGAACTCAAATTTGTGGTTTGGTTCACTTTGAAAAAACTAATCAAAAAATGAATATAATTTAACTTAAATCCATTAAAACTCGTTTCCAAACAACAATTCTATTGTAATTAATAATTAAAATCACAATAACATTTATGTTAGTTTCAAAGTAAATAACAAAATAAAAATCATGTAATTACCATACATGTTAATGTTGGATTTGATTTCATAATTCGGTGGCCTTACATGTTATTATTGTAACCGTCCGATTATGCCGTATTGATTTGAACCCGATTAAGTGATCTATTTGATGGTTTATGAGTTTTGGTTCATATGATATGGGGTTTAATGTATAGAATATGGTAATCTAAATTCGTTATTGATGATGGACCGATAACAGATCGTGTGGTCCCCTTAGGGATGAGAATTTTAAGGGGACTCTTCGCTTCCTATCGGTGAGGAGTGATTTGGCGCCGTCACCCCCAAGACCCTACAGAAGACCTACCTTTTTGCTTCTTCACATGAACTTCAAATCTAAAAGACGACGCTTTGAGGATGATTATTCCACTGTCAGGTTCATTTTATGTTTATGACATCATTTATATTTTTATTATTGCCGTAAAATTTGATAAGACTACATCCGTATCGTGAATTGTGTTGTATTCTTTCTGATTACTTGAATACATGTTTAGATTCGTGATTTCCATCAATTGGTATAAAGCTAGTCATTTTATCAAGTTTTATGGCATTAGATTGTAGTTTTCATCGATTTTGCACGAGATATGGAACTTTTATCGCAAAATGATGATTATTTGATGAAAACATAAGTAGAAAACTTAATTATAAATGTTAAATCTTAGTTTTTGGGTTTTTCCACGAAGAATATAAAGAATGGCGACATAACCACTGTTGTTCTTGGTGAAACCCTCGTGTTTAACCTGGTAAAATCGTCCTGAGTCGCCTATTAGTTGACTGATGTGTTAGTCGACTGTTGTGTCTAAAAAGTCAAACAAAATGTCTTTGAATCAACTGCCAGACTGACTGGACACACCAATCGACTAACCCTTGAGATCAATCGACTGATGCACTTATACTTAAATATAAAAGGTTTTCAAAATGACTGAGACACTCGAATGATTGTATTAGTCGACTGCTATAAAGCATTAGTCAACTAATAGATCTTAAGTTGAGCACAAAAGGGTTGCAAGTCGACTGGAGTACTCGACTGATTGTATTAGTTAATTGGTGCTTATAAAGTCATCCACAAAAGGTTTTCTAGTCAATTGAGGTACTGATGAAATCAAGTATAGTTTGATGTAGGAAACTTCCAGAAGTAATAACTTTTTGCTCAAGATGAGTTTTGAAATATTTTTGGATGCATTTTGAAGCTTATTCAGAGATCTACGTTTGTTTCGAAGTTCAGAAATGTCGTTTAAGGTCTATTTAAGGGCTCCGAAATTTGTTATTCCATTGTTAAAATAATTTTTTGCATCATTAGACTGCAACAATACAATTGAGTTTACTAAGTTTTCTAATGTATCCATCTATGCATATGATTATATTTCAAACTAATATTATCACCAAAGTGAGAACTATTGAGAGATTTAGGACATATTCTATAGATAGATGTATATTTATGCTAAACATAATTGGCACAAAAAAAAGTTATATTTAGACTAGATACATATTCAGAATAGTTTACATTTAAAGAATAGATTCTATTGATAAATTCTGTTGATCATGCACATAGAGCGTCGGTCTAAAGAAAAGCATTTTGTGTGGTAAATTAAGGGTTTGTAAAACATAAACTCAGACAGATATAGTTCATATAAAGGATAATTTTATATTATGCGCATCATGTGTTGGCCAAAAGAAAGGCATGTGATTTGGCCAATGAAGGCTATCATGAACTATAATTTAGAGAATACCACTAACAAATCACATTGCAGTCTAAAGACTAAAAGTGATTTTGTATTTAGTATCTTATTCTTGCCCATACATATTCATACATACATATAGTGTGTGTTATTTATTTATTATAATTTCTTTATATTCTTAGCAATAATGTGAGATTGTGTTCTTATACTCTCTTTCTTATTCAGTGCACTCAGTAACTGCCAACTTAAGCAATATTCCATCAATTTCAATTTTAGAAACCACTGAAAATGAAAGGACCATTAATATGAGTACGGATATTAAGAATGTAGTGTCTGGTAATAAAGTTCTCAACTTTGTTAATTCAAAATTTTGATTTTGTCACTGTACCTACTGAAACTTAGTAGATAGACACTAAGACTATCACTCGTATAAATGTCACCAAGTATGATTGTCTTAGTAGTCGATTGTATATTGATGATGAAAGATACATCTATATTGATAATGGCAAAAAGCTAGAGTGATTGGTATAGATATTTTTTGGACAAATGTATTTTGAATTTTAAAAATATGTTTGTTATTCTATCATTTAGGCATAACTTAATTTTCATTTCTTGTTTGGACATATTAGGATACACTTGTTCATTCGGAAATAGAACATTTAGTATTTTTCAAAATTCAATACTTATTGATACAGGTTTCCTAGTAGATAAGCTATATAAATTAAATGTTATAGCTCTCACGAACAACGAAATAATGCACAGTATAGGCATGAAGCACAATTTGACCGATGAAAATTCATTTATGTTATGGCATAGACATTTAAGACGTATATCCAGATAATGCCTAGAAAGGTTAATATCATAAGAAATTCTTCATTCCCTTAACATGTTAAACTTTGATGTCTGCATACAATGTGTCAAGAGGAAAATAATTAACAAAAGAAATAAAAGTGCAAATCAATGTAGTAGCACTTTGGAACTGATAACATATAGATATATGTGGATCATTCCCTAAGGTATCTTAGAATGGATAAATATATTTTATCAGTTTTATTAATGACTACTTTCGATATGCTTACTTATACCTTTTGCGTGAAGAGTCAAATCCTTAGATGTGTTTAAGATCTTTGAAATCGAAGTTGAAAATCAACTAGGCAAGAAGATTAAAGGTGTCAGATCCAATCGTGGAGGTAAATATTATAGTTTTTATGATAAATTTAGAGAACAGCATCCAGGACCTTTTACTAATTACCTTTTTTAGTGTGGGATTGTAACTCAATATATTATGTCTTACACTCCTTATCATAATAGTGTAGCTGAGTAAAGAAACTGAACCCTAAAGAACATAGTAAGAAGTATAATATCTTTTACTTCTTTACCGGAGTTCTTATGGAGTGAAGCACTTAAAACTATAATTTACTTACTCAATAGGGTACCCAGGAAGACAGTGAGTAAAATCTCACATTTGGGTGTCCAACTAAAGCTAGGCCTTATAGGCCTAATGAAAGGGAAACTGGACTTTAGAATTGTTAACTATCATTTTGTGGAATATTCTGAAAGGTCAAGCGGCTTTAAGCTTTATGACCCCTCTAACATGTCCTTTTTCAAGATGGAGAATGTCAAGTTCATTGAGGACAGTAAGAGTAATAAATTGAGAGATGTAATTTTGAAGATCATAGCATTGGCCATCTTGCTTTAGATACTATAGGTGTAACCAATAGTGGTATAATCTCTATACCATATGTTATTGGTGTTGCACATCCAGTTGGAGTAGTACTTCATGATATCCCTGTGTCCTCCCCTATGCAAATAGAGAAACCATCTGCTCAGGTTGAGGTATATCCTCCTATAGTTGAGTAGGTTCCTTAAGTGCCCTAAGCACAATGCCTTTGTGATGATCCACTAGGGAAAGAAGATACACGGTTTTACATGATTATATTTATCTCCAAGAATATGAGTTTGACATTGGACTAGAAGATGATACTTCATCTTTTCAAGAAGTCAAATAGTATTTTAATCCTAAAAAGTGGATTGAAGTCATGAAAGATGAGATGAAGTCTATGACGGACAATGACGTATGAGAGTTAGTTGACTTGCTTGAAAGAGTGAAACCTGTTGGTTGTAAATGGATATTTAAAATCAAATGGGATGGACAATGTCAAAATGTATAAGGCACACCTTGTAACCAAGGGATTCATTCACAAAGTAGATATTGTTTACAAGGAGACTTTCTCACCTGTGTCTAGGAAAGACTTCATAAGGATAATCATGGCATGCACATTATAATTTATGATTACATCAAATGGACATTAAGACTACATTCATTAATGGAGACATTGAGGAGACTAATACATAGTGTAGCTAGAGAACTTTGATTCTAATAATTCAAAGCACCTAGTATATAAACTAAATAAGTTTATTTATGATTTAAATTTACCATTCCAATATTGGTAACATAAATTTTAATCAAGTGGTTACCTCATTCGGCTTTAGAGAGAAATTCATTAATCAGTAAAATATATCAAACTCAGTGGGAGTTTCCCTTATGCTTTAACTATAGGAAGCATCGGGTGTGCACAAATATGTTCACATTTTGTATAGTGTATATAATAGGAATGTTAGGCAGACACATGAATAAATGAACTATAAAGAGAGTCATGTAGTATTTGCAATAAATTATTTAAATGCTCACATAGTGAAGATCTAACCATCTAGAGGTGATCAGATATTAACTTCACATTTTGATAGATGTCTAGACAATGGGAGATTTACATTAGGACGTATCTTTATATTGTTAGGAAGAGCTATCATGGGGAAAAGCGTCGTACAGACACTAATAGTCACCTCAATAATAAAGGATGAATTAGTAATTGCTATGGAACATTCAATTATGGAATATAATTATAGAATTTATTACAGGATTAAAGATCATTTGGGGCCTTGATGGCTATTTGAGATCAATTATGATAATAAAGATGCAGAACTTTAGGCCAAGAACAACCGTGACATGTTAGCTTCATTGCGCATCGACATAAAATGTCAGACGGTTAAAAGAAAGAGTTCAGAGTGGTTAAATATTAATAGAGCATATTTGGACAGACTTTATATCTATTATCAGCGTGAGCTAACAATGGAGGTTTTTTATGGATGAAGTACCCATTTAGTGAGAGTCTATATTACTTTATTATTCTGGATACTCTATAATTAAGACACATATATATTTTAATTTATTGTGCATATTAAGATAGAAAATACACGTGCACTTTATCTTTAATACTCTGTATAAAGACATGATAATTCACTAATGTGTTTAGCATATGGTGATTGTAAATGTGATATAGAACTAATTTTTGAGTAATGAGATTGTGATTATGATTTGCTAATGCGGTTGCATATGTTGCTTGCAAACGTGATCGAAACCCTATTATGGGTCATAAGGAGGACTAGTTGGGAATTGACATGTGCAGATCACATTTCATATAATTTTCATGTTACACATCCACATCTGATATATGTCATTGATGACATTGATATTGTGATTACTAACGGGTCCTGTTACCGATTATATATAGTGTAGCTAGGATCACTTTAGTCCTATACCAATAAAATTGATGGACCAGATTGTTTTGTTCAATATGACATAATAATGAGCTCAATTAAAGATTTTCGGTCAAGTGTTAAATACAGAATCACATGTAGCCCAAATGGAAGATTGTTGGATTTGATTTTCTAATTCGATAGGCTTACATGTTATTATCATAATTGTCCAATTGTGTTGTATAGGTTCGAACCCGATTAAATGATCTACTTGATGGTTTATGGGTTTCGATTCATATGACAGGTGTAGAATCCGATAACGGATCTGTTATTAATGATGGGTCGATAACGGATCCGGTCCACTTTATATATAGGGCATGGTCCCTGTCGGAATGAGAATTCTGACAAACTCCTCACTTCCTATCAATGAGGAGTGATTCGCCGTCATCACCCCTAGGACCCTATGAAAGACCTATCATTTTTCTTCTTCGCAGGAACTCCGAATCTAAAAGACGACGCTTTAAGGATGGTTATTCCGCTGTATTCAAGTTCATTTTATGTTTATGCTATCATTTATGTTTTTATTATTGCTGTAAATTTCGATAGTACTAGATCTGCATCATAAATCATGTTCTTTTCTTTACGATTTCTTGAATAAATGTTTAGATTCATGATTTCCATTAGTTAATAGTTCATATAAGTTCAAATCAAAACCAAACCAAAACCAATGGTTGTTTATAGTATGCAAACTGAAACTAAACCGATAAACCAAATGTTTTACTGTTGGTTTATTTGCTCTAATTTGGTTTATCTATTTCGGGTTATATGAATTTATCGCTCTTTCTTTTCCTTAAATTGCCAATAGTGCGAAATTAACACATGCGAATCAACATCTTGGTAGAAACTTATCGGTAACTGGCCTACTACATCAGTCCAAGAAATGAAGGTTCT
>JBAMHZ010429664.1:0-10901 GCA_037177395.1 Alpinia galanga | reverse complement strand
ACATCAATATTTCATTTATATTTATCTTTTTGTATGATGTATTTTCTAACTCAAAGTACTTAATAAAATTATATTTTCTCTATCATATTCACGACTTTACATTACGTTATTCAAATATATTTATCTATTTTCGAATGTATCGAATCTCGGAATCGATCTAGAATCGGTCCAGAACCGATCCGCCCACTATTGATTTGGATAATGGATTGAATTGGTTTCAAGGTTTTTAACCTTGGAACCGGAACCGGTTCAGAACCGGTTGGAACCGGTTCGGATCGGTTCCGAAGACCAAGGATCCGGAACCGATTAGAACCGAATCGAAACCGGAACCGAGGAACCAATAAGCATGCCTAGACCCAAACACACGTCAAGTCAAGTCGTCTTCAGATTTTTTTAAAGATTTATCAAATTATTTAGGAGATTAAAAAGAACGTAACGTAAAAGAAGAAATTACATTTATCTCATTAATTATTATTATAGACTAACAAGCCTGTTAATAAAAATGATCTTAGATAATATATAGAAAATATTATCACAAACTTCGTAATTATTGAAATAGCAATAAATATAATTGCAATTGCAACAGTAAGTCTTTGGCAATGGGAATCGATTTTTTATTATTATTCAGAATAAATTTTTTTTTTTTATCACTATTATGATAAATCTTCTGATTATAAATATTATCCTGGATTGATATCCTTTTCGTCATTATCTCAGTAAATTCTTATGCAAAAAGTGATTTGCTCACTCGCCTCCGTCAATCAATTCCACAGCTAACATAAAGAAGATAAATCACAAGAAGCTTCAGTGCCTCTGCCAATCTGTCTCACAGTCAACACAAAGGAGGTAAATTATAATGAGCACTTTGTGTCCAATCAAAAATTAACATGGCAGAAAGACAGACACCCTAAAAAGGTCTTGTAGCTCATGGGCATTGACCCTTATTCTCTTATATACATCTGTTACCACGCTAGCCACAAGACCCTAGACTATTCCAACAAACTCAACACAACAGAAAATATCGAACACTGAGTTTATTAATTCTTATCGGCTATCTAGATATCAATTCTCATTCAGAAAATAAAAACAAAATTTCTAATTTCTAATTTCTAATTTCTAATGAATTTATTATTCTTGTTCGCTATGCTCCATCAGAAGCATGACGATGCGATCAAAACGTCCAATGATAAAACTTTCACGACTCCAAAATATCAGAATTTAATTCCCTTTAAAAACAAATTTGAAACGTCCGACTTTGAATGTGAGTAGCCATTTGCACTTCCCAATATTTTGATGGATGAACTAAAAAAAGAAAATCATTCACCACCAAAATTAATCGAACAAAACTTGAATATCTAGATAATTTTTTTTTTGTTTTTTATTTTTTTTAACAACGACAACAATCGTATCAGTTGATTAACATTAACAAAAGATGGCAAGACTAATCACTGAACCGTACCCCTACACAGCTAAAAGAAAATACATTTCAATGGCATTAGTCATGGAAGTGAAAAAGAGAACGGGATATCTCTGTTCCAAACGGAACCTTTATAACTTGAGCAAAACCAGTCATGTAAGGGAGTCGTGCATACTGTGGACTCTCAATCGGGCATCCTGAGCGCGCCCAGGATATCACAGTTTTCGTGCAAGGAATACAAATGATCAGCAGAAAGAGTGACACAGTGCATTCCTACTTATTCAGAAGCACAAATAATGTTGTCCATGTAAATCTAAGCTGTGAATATTTCTTTATCAAAGGTTTTTACAAATAATATTTGGTCAATTTATCCTTGGTTAAATCCTTTAGGTACTAAACAAGTAGACAACCTTTCATACCAAACTTTAAGGGCTTGTTTTAATCCATATAAGGCTTTTTTAAGTTGAAATACATAGTTAGGGTGTTTGGTGTGCTCGGTTTAAGATAATTGACTTACATACACTTCCTCTTTTATAAGCCACTTCAAGGATGCAAACTTAACTATTGAAATCTCCATGACAGAAGCACAAGGAAAAATAAAATAAAATATTATGTTCATCCCAAAAATTCTCTTGTCAAGATCTCTTATCTTTGACTCTGATATAACCATATGAAATAGGAGGTAGACCCTAAAAACGCATGACCACAGTAGACCCTAAAAACCTTGAATATCAAATCTCATTAAAATAGACTGTCCAAACAGGTATAATTCAATAATGTTAATAAGAGCACATATGACAACCTGGATGATGAAGGAACCAAGGAAGAAACTGATAAATAGCTTCTCCACAAAATCAAGATATTCACATTAATCTCCAAAGCAAATTTAATCAATTAGAATCATGTGCTGGAACACACGGCGTCGAAGTCACCACCAGTACTTTAATCTTGGTTCTAAACGACTAAACAAAAAGAGTGGTAAAATCTCTTATCACAACAATCTAAGAAGCTGAATTGCTTAGTTCCCACCAAAGGATTCTACAAACTCGACTCTCATGATGATGCTATCGCGTTAACCATTATGCAGATTGGTTGGCAAACGAGAACTCTCATATCGTAATGATTGACTAGTAAATGAACTTTCTAATTTATTGTTGCTCGTTTCTTATGAATTAAGGACCCCATTTACTTTCGTACAATAAAATGCACAAGCACAATATAAACTATTTCAGAGTGGTCAGCTTTTTCAACAAGCTAAGTAGAAGCAACGTAGTGACTTGGTTTCTAGGAGGAACTAAAAAAAAAAAAAACAACGGAATATATGGATAGAATTTTTTCAACAAGATACTGAGACGCAACTCAGTTCTTGGCACGAACGTAAAACAAAGTAAAAAAGGAGTATATGAATGAGAAGCAGCTTAGTTGTTAGGAAGAGATCAAAAGCAAGGAATACAGGAATTACTTATTTCTACAAGAGATGAAAATAAACTAACAAACGACTCCACTAAGATTTTCCTAGTCTCAACTCGACCAAATTGCCCTCTAGGTTAACCGGCTGAGTCTATGGGTACTGGCTCAACCACAACCAAAGAGATCTAGCATCTGTACACATTATCAGAACTCCAAACAGATCGTGTCAGAGGTAGCGAAAATCATTGAGAATCAGCAACTACACAACATTGCAATACTCAACCCACAAGGATACCAAAGTTCAGCATCTGTAAAATCGCACAAAACCAAAATAAGTTTTTTTAGAAACAAAGGAAAATATTGCTATTTCAGATTCATTAACTAGAATTCTAAAAACTTCATATCTTCCTTAAAGAAAAATCCAACAAAATTTGTCAGATTAACTTGTCATATCTATTAGCAGATATACAACAAAACAGGAAGGAGGGAAGATACCTGAAAAGAATTTTGTTGCCGATATTTATGCATCTCATTTCTCCATTAAGCTAGATTGTTGTTTGAGGCAGATTTATTGGGTTGTCGAAATCTAAAGTAGACAAACTGGATGACAATCTGTGACGGTTAAAGATCACAAGTAACCAAAACTAGAAGAGAATAGCTTCGATCATATCTCCCAAACAAATACTAAAGAAAAAACAAGGAAACATCTGCATGACTAAAGGATATGAAAGCATCCAGTATGGCACATCCTCCAGCATCAACTAACCATGGAAGATTAGGCTTGATTGCAGACCAAGCCAAACTTTTCACGAGTATACTGCAAGAACAGAAGCAAATCATAACCACAAAACAAACCAAAATTCAATATATCTTCAGGTTTTTTAGTATTACATTTGTAAACTTAGGAGAGAAAAAATTGATTTTATTGCTCTTTTTTTTAAGAAACACTCATAGGACTCATGATAAAACTGTAACCTGGAACTACCAGTGGGGGAGTAAACCCACTATATTTTGTGCTTAATAGCACTTTTACTTTTAACGCTTGGCTCAATCATTTGTTACTCTTAGTAAAAGGAAAACGTGATGTTTTCTAGTTGAAGTCTTCATTGAAGTTTAGACAGCACAAATACAGCAAGCAAACAAAACAAAACAAAAATATTTGTCGAACAAAGAAAGGGAGAAGAAGAGGTGGTCAAATGCTGCTGAGGTGCAGAGGAAATAGGAAGAATTTTCCTGTTGCCGAGAGCTGGAAGATTTATAACAAAGAGAGATTAGTTTGAGGTATCCTCTAGAGGAGGATGCCTAAAGAAGAAGTCAATCATATATCATCCCTGAATCATGCTTGTTCCAAAACTAGAGCAAGAGGCTGATAGCGGGGAGCAGCAATGCCACCGATTGTGCTAGGGTGAAGGGAAGGGAGATGCAGGCAAGCTCAGATGATGAATCTCCCTAGACTGGTAGAACCATATGGCAAGAACACCAGCCATGGGCCAAGGGAAGGTCCAACAAATGGATGACCTTGGCCTGCTCACCCATGGAGCTGCTTTGCTATCAGCCACAAAACAATCTAGAGGCTCGATCTTAGCTCTAGTGACCGAAGACACAAAGAACGCAGACATTGTCAATCCAACTATTACCTAGCGCTGAAGCCAATCCAATTGCAGCCCCATGCAGACACTGATCTGGAGGTACTGTGTGAAGCAAAACAAGGAAAAAGGATAAAAAAAGGCTTTCGTGGTGACACAAGCATGATGGCAATTGAAAACATTAGATCAGGTGGTGAGTGGGGGTAAATAGATTTCTAATGGGAAGGAAAGGTAAATAGATGGATGAGGGAAGCTGTCACCGCCCTTAGAGATTACCTTTTCAGAAAACCATACATTTTGTTTGTTGATGAGAATCTTGTGGAAAAAATTATTTCAGTACATTTAGTTTATTGATGAGAAAACATTTACATAGTATTTATGTAACTTGTGATAAAACCCTAGCCTAGGAGTACCAATGCAGGATCAAACCCACTTCACCAAATACTTAGTTTTAAAAAACTTGTGCATATGTTACTAAAACATTCAATAAGAGAATCATACCTTCCCACATAGGTTATATTTCCAACCAATGCAAATATAAACATCAACGGATTGAGACCCTGCGTCAAGAGAAAACACAAATAAAATACTAATGACATGAGTATATGTAACATAAAGAACAACCGAGTGATTCGAGCATTCGAAGGAATATTGACACCCAGCACTTATGGCGGTTTATTAGGTTGCAAACACGTGCATGTCTGAGTAAAACTTGCCTGGACATTGCCCCTTCTAATCTGCAGGGTACAATGACAAGTCAGACAGATCGTTTTAATAAGAAAATTCATCTTAATGACCAGAATGTACCTAAATTTCACCATCTCTCCTAACTCTATTCCTTAGTTCTTTTAGTATGAGCTAAAGGCAAACGGAAAGATTGCAGAATACTTCAAACAATATGATACAACTCTCACATTTAAGCAAATCTGAGGAAGCCTTCCCCCCACGTAAATAGCTGCCATCATCCAACCAAGCAAGGTGCCTGCTCCACTGGTTTCATTACCTCGAAGCTCATTCTATAATAAGTCTTATAGCTAACGATCAATTCATCCAGTAGAAATCTTCCACAAGAATTAAAAGACTTCGAATGCATGTGGGAATGAGAAACATCAGTCCATTAATACTTATCTAAATACCAATTGAGAGTTACCTGTAACAACTTGCGGCCAACTTTTACAACCTTCCTATGAGGTGCAGTATTATCACGGAAGCAAAGATGGTAAACACAAATGCAAATCAAAAGACCAGCTGAAGGTACCTGAATATGAAGAATGACTTGGTGAATGGAATTTGTGCTGTCATGCTGTACAAAACAAATAAGGTTCTCAAGCAGCTCTTTTATGCTTACCACAGAAAGCATATTTTTAGTACTAAATTTGGTTGGAGCAGACTGAGATGAAAGTAAAGGCTCTGTTGTTGCAAACTGCTGATCATGATGGCCGTCATTGAGGTGATGTGATCTTCCATCCTCATGGGAATATGCCAACCAAGTGCCAAAATTAGGCACAGGGCTCTTTGATAAAGATCGAGCTGACCTGGCATCATTAGAGCAGTAACCTTCTAAAACTAAGAAAACATGGAGCAACTAGTAGTGCATAGAGCATACACACTAACACATGTAACAAAAATTCAGGACTCATAATAGATCTGAAAAAGTAAGCACCACAACTTGAAGATTTGAATTTTAGAAAAGATGTTAATTATCTAATAATCTGTGTGTTGCCGCCTGCTCAAATTATGCAAACCCACAAGCTCCAAATTCAACTATGACAAGATTCCTGATACTTAAAAATCAATGACTCATGAAAGGACAACGACAACAGTTTGAAACATAAGGTATCCATCTAATTATTTACTTTGATGGACAGTTTATCATACTACACTACTGAAATTCAAAGATTGATCAGAAATTGATAGCTTGTGAGAGTATCTATAAGAAAAGATTTTGCAGAGTTGTTTACTTGATCTAAAGTTATATTTATGAATGCAAATTCTATACCTCATATTATCAGCTTAATTCAATCGTGAACAACTGATTATTTATGAATGCAAACATCAGAAGTTCTTAAGAGGACACCAGGTTATTTGTGAACAACTGATTTAGTTAACCAAACTAAGGTTTGTCACACACAAAAATATGAAACACAAGAAATAATTGATGTGCTGCCATAGTAGAAAATATTTTGAAGTAATAATTTACAAACTCCATAGCTCAAAGGATAGTCTGACAATGTGAAAAGGTTCAAATAAGAAAAAAGATGAAGATGAAGAACTTACACAAAATAGAAGTTCCTTCCATTGGAATCACTAGGACTTAGTTGTCCAGTAACAGGAATTGGTGAACTTTTTATGTTACTGTCCTCGGAAACACTTACAGCATTTTCTTTGTAACCACCGACATTGGTTTTCGTTGCATCGCCTAAAAGGCTTTCATTTTCCTGACAAAAATTTCGGGTCTGCAATTAAGCTAAATATGTAAATTTTTAGTTATCAAAATGAATCATATTATATCCTCAAAGTTTAATTAGGGGGTTGTTTCTGTTTAAGTTAGCAACCATTCATGATTGTGACTAATTAAGTACTAATGGACTGAGGTAGAACCAATTGATTTAAAATTGAATCATTAAGTATAGGGGCTGTTTTTGACGTAATTAGATTTGTTTTTGTTCAAACTGAGGTTTGTTTGCCTACCTAAGGTTGTGGTTAGGTGGGAATCATATTGAGTTTGTTTTGATCTTAATCAAAACAAATTCTAATAGGAGTCAAATTAGCTATAATTGAGCTGAACAGAAGATGAATCAAATTGTTTCTAGTTTGGTTTGGTGGAGAATTGGGTTTTAAAATGGTTTGTAGGTGGAGACCTAGCCGACTCCTATTCCTTCTTGTGCCCAAGCCCCATCCCCTCATTTTCTTTTTGGCCTTGCAAACTCTCTTTCCGGCAGTAACTTCTCTTCTCATTCACGGCTCACAAACCAACTCATCCCCACAAGCTCCAGCATTATCTTTCCTCATCAAAAGCAAGCAGAACAGTTGGATGATGAATCCTATCTTCTGCTAACGCTAATGTTTCTTTCCTTTGGCAATCAAGTGACTTATCCCTGACCCTAATCTGCAGCAAGCCCCAGCAGGAAGACAAGCAACCAACCCTAAGCTCAGTCTAGCAGCAGATGAACTCCCCTTCTCAACAGTGAGGAGCATGTTTCTTCTTCTTGACTTGTGAGCAGGGTGGTTCTGCTTGTCCTACCCCTCATTCATGGACAACAGTAGGAGGATCCTCCCTCCTTGAACATGAGCAGATCAACCTGAATCGGAGTTCCACTTCCCAATTTGGAACAGCAGTCTGTTGCCAACTTACAAATGTTTATGCTATAAATGATGTTGCTTTCTTGATTTTTCCTTAGCTGTGTCCATTGATTCAGAGATTTTAATGGTGTTTGTTTGGGAAGTTTGATGTGGTTCCTTACTAAAGGTTGAAACAATGACTAACCTCTAGGGTTGATTTGCACGGTGTCACTCATTGGTTGTAGCTAAGACCCAGAGTTGATGCCTCGTCCTTAATAACCCAAGACCCTTTAGGTCCACATTTGATAAATTCAATTCGCAAATGGTTAATCAACAATTCATCATTAGAGATCGATGTTATGGTATGATAAGTACTCATACCATCGTGTCACATTAGACATCCAAATGGTGAGAGACATGGGTTAAGGTATTTGCGGAGCCTTTACGCTAATGATTACAAAAAGTGCCCTCCGTGCATTGATGTCTTGGCATGTGGGGGTTATGCTATTGTTCAATATCTGCCTTAAGACCATATGAAGTTTTATGGATGTATAGAAGTTAGGTGATACCTGATTAGAGATAGCACAAATTGAGATCTCATAAACTTTCCAACTAAAGTTGCTAATACCTAATTCATAAGAACGTTATGTGTATCATTGTGAGATACTATGGGCCCAAAACTACTAGGACCACTAACATTTAATGGGAGATCATGTGCGCCATTACGGTTTCCAACCATTTAAGCTTATTGACTTTGGCAAGAGACCACAAAGTTTCAATATTTGCCGAAGTAACTCCTTGGGCTAAAAGTTGTAACTTTGTGCCGAAGCGGCCCCATTAGGATGATTTTAGATGATTCACCCAACTTAATTGTGTCACGCATGAATTTACTCCTGAGAGTTTAGATGGGTGTTAAGAGTAGAGTTTAGCACATCTTAGACATAGATAGGCATGAGGTATTATTTGGTTTTATTCTTTGACCTTTCTTCCTTATATTAACATGTAATCCTTTTATCTTTCTTGCTTATATTATCATATTGTTATATTCCAACTAGCATTTTTGGCCATCAATCCTTTGTCCTAGTTTCAGGAAAGATTGACGTTTATGTAATTAAGAGTATATGTATTGCTCTGACATTATTGTAGCAAGTTGCAGTAGCTAAGAATGGCCAAACAATATTTATCGCCATGTAGATTGAGACCTCGATAAGGTGCATCAGACCAAGTTTCTTAATCATCTTGATCTAATTTTGTTCAGTATTATTCAAGGACAGACTATGATTTTACACTAAATTAAGCAAAAAAATATGGAAGCATCCTACAGAAACACAAAATTTATCAAATTACCATCCTACTTGATGTCTTACCTTACTGGATAAAAATTTTTTGTGGGATTTGTGCTTATGATCAATATGGCCATAATATATAGTCTGTCCTGTCAAAATCATTGTGGTAGCTGTGTACAGCTGGAATACCAATTAATCAGTAATGTAAGCAACATGGAATGAATATTGTAAAAGAAATTAAAGTTGGTAATCTCACCAATGCCACGTAGAACTGCGTTGGCAACTGTAAGAACAAAAGTAAAGATAAGCCCTTCTGAAAACTTACATAGAACTTCTATCAAATCTTAAATAACATTGTATATGGGGTAAGGCGTAACTAAGTAAATGCTCACCTAGTTGTCAATATTATAATCCTGCCTTCAACGCCTTATGGTCCTAAAAGCTAAATTTGAGTAGATAACCATATTCTAAGTAAGACCATAATTAAGTTAGGATCTTATGTTTACTCATCGTTCCTATGGATGATCTTGATCTTTGTAATATTGACTTAATGGTATTTACATTAACAAAAGCTTGAAATTAAACCAGAATTAATATTTTTTCATACAAATACTATGATAGCTTTGCCCATGACGAGTTAATCTTGTCATGGTCGGTCCCAAATCGGATAAAAGAGGAGAGTTGCATTAAGTTGCCAGCCAGCATTAAACTAAGACAAATGTTTAATCAACAAATACTATGATAGAAGGGGAGCCTTAGCACGCTCGACAGTAAAGTTGTTGCCTTGTGACATAAAAATCATGAATTTGAGTCACAGAAATAATATTTTAAGGTAAAGTTGTGTACACTATGC
Organism: Alpinia galanga; assembly: GCA_037177395.1. Lineage (NCBI taxonomy): Eukaryota > Viridiplantae > Streptophyta > Magnoliopsida > Zingiberales > Zingiberaceae > Alpinia > Alpinia galanga. The sequence goes on along the minus strand of JBAMHZ010429664.1, from coordinate 1,067 downwards.
CCTTGCTCTTTTTAATTTCTAAATAGAAGGATAGTTTTTTCTTTTGTAACCTATATTATTGAGTTTATTAGTTATGTGGCAGAAGCATACCTCACCACGCAGCAAGCCCAAGTCAACGGTCAAGATGAGCAGGCGTCCAAGGGCACTCGATCAAACCAAGGGTGACCTCGCCTAGGTTGGCTCTGATAAGTTTCGGGGTCAGGTCAACAAAGCACCGGGCCCCCCAACTTCCTTATCTCGGCGAAGGTCTTATCTCGGTAACTTCCTTATCTCGGTGCAGGTCTTATCTCGGTAACTTCCTTATCTCGGCAAAGGTCTTACATCAGTAACTTCCTTAACTTGGTAACATCCTTATCTCAGCGAAGGTCTTTACCTCGGCTAAGTTCGGGTCTCTGCTCAGGCCATGTCTAAGGAGTTATATCCCTGCGTGTGCCTCCACGTAGGATACCTCCCACGTCCTTCACTTTGCCATGTCACACAGACCCATATGGTCAAATCCTTTTCTTCCATACTGTCTCAATCTATACGGATATATCTGTCTGACACACCTGTCTGTGTCCTTTTCCACGTCTTGTCATGCCTACCAGTACGAGAAGGACAGCGAGCCTCTCCATGCTCTTGGGAGCGTCCCATCCATGCGCCCCTTTCTCCTTACTATTTTCTTACTCCCTCACCACTTAACTTGAGCATCGGAGAGGACTCTGTCGGGACTCTCCGGCTCCCCCACTTGGCGTTTCCTTTGCAAGTCTACCCACAGGGGCGAACGGACCCACTCCTAGAGCTCATTTCTAAGAATCCCGACGATGAACTGTTCTGCCTTCCACCTTCGGTCGAAACATATTTTAGCGTCGCCTGTGGGAATTCGGTTAGTATCCGTGCTGAAGCGTGAAGATGGGAAGTCCCGAGGGGGATTCTAGAAATCAAAGTTCCACCGAGAGAGAAGCACTGGCGAGAGAAAACCTTACCAAAATCGTTGCTGCTACTGTCGAAGAGATCTTAAAATGACATCTTCCTGAGAATGAGAACCCAGAGTAGGTGCTTCCCTATTCTTATAAATCACTACCCCT
>JBAMHZ010429653.1:0-10902 GCA_037177395.1 Alpinia galanga | reverse complement strand
CAGCAACTCTCACAGTGGAAATGCTTACAGAAGAGAAGAAACCACCACCAAACAGTACAAGAATATCTCAAGGAGAAAGAAATGCGATATCACGAAATGGGAAAACCAGAATCGGAAATAATGGAGAATCCGGTGATCTCAACTAGAGATCAAAGAATGTGAGTAGCGTCAGATCAGACAACGCAAGAAGAGCAACAAGAAGAAGGAGAAAAATAGAGAAAAGAAGGGGGAAAAAAAAAAGAACAGTGAGGGAGCAGGAAGCAAAAAAATCTTTTTTTTTTTTTTAACGAGTCCTCCTCCCTGCGCCGTGAAGTGTCAAAAAAATAAAAAAAAAAAAATATTTGTGCCTCCATCGTTTATTATTTTAAATAGTATTTTAGTCGGGTCCAAAAATCGATCTCCCACTTTCGAGTTGATCGCTGATTTCCATGACTAAAAGTGCCTAACAAAATCGCAACTTTTAATTTGCTCGTGTGTAAATTTTAGGGTGAGAGTCAGGGTGTTTAGGTAATTTAAAGGGGTGGCAGGCAAAGGCACGTAGCCATGTGCCGCGATCCAAGTGCCAGCTGGCACTTTGAGATTTGAGGGAGCCCGAATGCCTCCATCTTCCGCCAGCTAAGCACCACCCGCGGTGATTTGGACGGAAACTTCTTCCGCCGCTGATCAGACCGCAGCCCATGGGCCCTGATGGAGCGGTCTGGTCGCTTCGCTCCGTTGCGGCACTTCGTTTTTTTTTTCCGAGCTATTTGAATAATTAAAATGAACGGTTCAGTTCTGCTAAAAATTTTCATCGTCAAAATATATTTTAAAATATTGTCAACCGATAATTCAGCAGTTTAATATTCTAAATTTTTATTTTTATTTAAAAAAATATTCCACAGTACAATACATCGTAATCCGACTGTGACACATTGAGTAAAAACACGAAAATACATGAAAATCTAAAGGATAATATGAAATGAAAAAAAAAATAAAACTGAGATGATTCAATTGTATCTTTAAATTAATGGCCGCTAGTGTTTCAAAAGTACTTTTTTTTCAAAATTTTGGAGAGGAAGATGTAACTCTGGTTGAGTTATATTGACTCACACTGCTGTTACTTACTACGATCATAGAAGGAGATAAATACCCACATTGATTACGCCATTCAATTTCCCAAATTAAGGCAGCACTCGGGTTGTTCCCTTCGTCTCCTTCGCCACGTAGAGGATGTCAGTAGAAATCTTCGTTGTAACTCATACCGAAAATAATGAAATCTACGTCGCAACCTCATCGTTAAAGCTGACGTCTCCTTTGAGCACCAGCAAGCCGAGGATGGAAGTCAGAGGAACGGCAGGGTGATCATCCACGCTCTGCTGCCTGGTTGCGCACGAAAGGACCGGGACTACTCCTGCAGCCAACGCGCATCTGCTCCAGGCCCATGTAGCGCATGGTGAACTGGAATTGTCAGAAAACCTGGCTTCGATCAAAAGGCAAACCACGACTTCAAAATGCACTCATATGTCGATCTTCCTGGGCATCTCCAAATCCACAAGCCTTGAATTTTACAGACATTACCAAACGCACTCCTTTTGTATTTATCCACCGCGAGAACATCCAAAGATTAGCAGTTACAATTAGAGTGACCAAACAAAAGGCAAAACTATCCCAAATTGGGACTTACTCAAGCCAAAACTCCAATGAAGAACAGAATGGGCACCAACATTGAAATCCCGAAAGCAATTCCAATTTTGATCATAGGAATAGATCAAAAAATATTAACATTTTTTTTCATTGATCACTCATTTGTTAGATTAGTTAATTGACTCAATCTTTATCCGAGCAGTGCATGTGGACTTGCATGGGTGGCCGTGAAGGGACACGTGAAGCCAAGCTCGATGCGCAACAATGGAGGTAGTGAAGATGGTCATGATGACGCTGGTCGTTGACGATTTTGCAGTGTGGCTGCTAGCGGCTAGGGAGATGATTCCCATTCCAATGGTGTCAAATGAAAGCCAGTCCATTCTGCTCTGCTACCTGATTTGTTTCCTACCTACTATATGCCATATTCTTCCTGACGAGAAAGACTAAGACCTAGTTTTCAAGAGCTGAGTCCAGATCATAACGTGACCTGTGCAGAGGAGCGATCTGCAACTGACGGTGCAGCAGAAATCAAGCCAATGAATGGATAAGCCTCGGTTCGATCAACTTGAGAGAATCCCTCCATACATCCATGAAATGACGAAAGCATGTCTGCATGTGAGAGTTGTCATCACAGAATGATGATTGGTGGTGCAGTCTCTGATGACCTGAGATTAAATTAAGATGAGTTTGGATTTCACAAGTTTTGTTCGCATAGCAAATGCAGCCTTGTGCATCTGCATACAGCCAAGTTTACAAATATTGGTGAACAAAAAAAAGAGAGCTTAAAATAAGAAATAGCGAACTGCTTTTGTAACAAAGGAAAATCAGCTGCGATAATGCGTATGTTCCCTGAAGAAGTGAATTAAATTCACGTCATAGTGTAACTGACATAAGAATACTGGAATGACAAGAAAACCTCTGCTGAAATGCTTCTGTTGCTAAGTTTGTGGAGAGGTACTAATTAAGGATTTATGATGTCTGAACTTATATTTTTAGATCAAAACCAGCAGTACTTTTTGCTATCGACAAGATAATGGAAACCATCAATCGCCATATATGACACAACAATTTTTCAAGGCACAAACCAATTTCTGTCGTGCATTTTTTAGAACGAAAAAAAAAATAGAAATGGGATTTAAAAGAGTACAGCATGACCAATTAATATGCAGAACAACAAACTTAACACTCTTTTTGCAGGCTTATCAAGTGTAATATACATGAATTACAAAGTATTTGGAAGCTTTATATTATTACAGTATAAGCTTTAAGAACAATCTCAGTACGTAGCTAGCTTGCCAAACACATTCCAATGTGAGATTAAATCAGGGTGAACCGATAAGGACAGACCTTTACGGACTGTCTTCAGATAAGCCATCAAGCCTTGGCTTTTCTTCAATATTGCTAGATAGAATTAATAAGGACAAAAAAAAAATCCATAAATGTGTTATCCTTTAGCATGTATTGTCTTAGCATAGGATTGTTAGTGCACTGATAGGGTCGTATCAATAGATCCTGCCTCAGCCTACGAATGTCACCGATTGATCCTTGATCTCGGCCATGATTATGGCAACTCTTGGGAATTTGTAGGATATTCAACTGAGTGCAAAGGCATGTGATGGACATGACAACAAACATTTCGCAGGAGAGATTGTTTTTGTGGACCAATTCATCCCTGCACCCCCATGGTTTGGCAGGTTTGGGAGGATTGATCATCCATTCGACGTGGGAATCTGATCATCAGGTTCATGCATATTCCTGGGCTGAGGGATTGAAATTCAAGCTGTGCCTCGTCGCCAACGAAGTTTCAAAGATAGCAGCGTCCAATTTCCATTGTGTTTTTCCGTCTCTTTCTCCGTGATTTAGATAGCTCTGCAATCCTCTCTCAGTCCCATTTTTCAAACTAATGAAACCTGTTGTAAAATCAAAAGCTCACCAACATCAAGGCATAGAAGACAAGTCCACAGACTATTATTTTGTCTATGTCTGTCTTTATATGGATATATTCGGGATCCAAATGCACAGGTAAATGGCTGATGAACAACTACAACCATATATCAATAGGACAAAAGTTTCAGGAAACAAAGGACTAACTCACAGCCTGCCAATTGTTTTTAACTGTCATTCCAATCTACCCATGCCTAAGCAATCGGAATTCAGGTGAAAGAAAAACTAATATTCAAAACTATCGAATTGATGAAAAAGTTGATTCAGTTTAAAACCACTGAATTGATGAATGAGCTGATTAAGTTTTATTGGACGAAAGCCAGTTCGTATATGAGCTAGCATCGTTCAAAAAGAAATATGCATAAATGTCATCTAGAATATAAGTGACTGTTAATTATAGTAGAATTTTTACTGTCAAAATTAGAGAGAGACAAATTTCATAATTGGACCACAAATGAAGACTAAGTTAGACTTAGTTGAATATTAAACTTGGGTCGCTTTTTAGCATCTTCTACCGAGGAAGATAAATCGGAAACCCTGCCAAAGTTAATATGCATCGGATGACCACTAGAACTATCGATGACGGTCCTTCGATGTTTAAATTAGATTCTCAATAGAAAAATAATAGTAAACAACTGTGATAGATGAGCACGAGATAAATGAAAGAAGATGAAATTCTCCCCTTGGACATACCTCCTCTCCATATATAAAGTCTGTCCTATGGAAATAATTCTTACTATCTTCCTAACGATGGCCTGTGCCTGTTCGTTAGAGGACAAAACTGATAGATCTTTTAATGCATTAATGGATCGTGTATCCACATATGATTTGATAAACAAAAACAAATTAAACGATCCAAATACAAAATATTATCGTCTAATCTACAATAAGCATGCAATAACATAAATAAAAGTGGACACATAAAAATGCATCCAGATCTGAAGACAATATCATTGGAAGAATCTAAAGATCGGAGATCACGACGGCCGCAAGACACGATCTTCTGCAAGTGCGAGAAAGACGACTCTTTTTGCTCTGTCCGATGGAGAAAAAGAGACAATAATTCATCTACTCTCATGCAGGATCACACCCTATACATAGAGTTAATCTTCACTCATTAATAATCCATCAATACTAACGGTACAAATTAAAAAAGTTCTACACATAATGGATTCACATCCAATGACATGAACCTAGATCAAAACTATAATTAGATCACTTAATCGGGTCTGAATCAATATAACATAATCGGATGTGTTATGTTAATCACATATAAGCCCACCACGAATAAAAACCTGCTAGGAATCCCTACGTAGCTCTCCACGTGGTGAGAGATGATTATGAGAGTAAAAGTCATTAGGGGACCAAATGTGACTAAAGTCGGAGAAAAAAAAGTGGAACCTCCACATTAGCGGCCCCCCACCACTGCCCCTACATGTGGAGGGGGTAAATCAGAATGTCAGGTGGCCAACGCAGAAATGCGGAGTCATCGATAGCTTGACAGTGAACTTCAAGAATCAACCCCTTGCCCTTTCAAGCCTTAACACGACCACGCTAGCCATCTGGATTAGCCTTGGGGGCTGACTAAGGTCGAAGAAAAAAAATATGGAACCGTCACATTAGCAACCCCCCACCGCTGCCCCTACATGTGGAGGGAGGTAAATCAGGATGTTAGGTAATCAGCGCAGAAATGCAGAGTCATCGGTAGTCTGATGGTGAAACTCAGGAATCGACCTCTTGCCCTTTCAAACTTTAACACGGCTGCACTGGCCATCTGGGTTAGCCCTAGGGACTGACTAAGGTCAGAGAAAGCATCTTTATGAGGGGGAGGGCCCTTCCCTCAACTTTATATTTTGATTGATTGAGTGGTCCCAGGGCCTTCTGAGTGAACTCTCTCTTTCTCTTGGTGCTTTCCGGATTGTTTCTCGCTTTCTCGGGTCGTGGTGCTTTCGAATCACTTCTCGCCCCCTAAGTCATGGTGCTCCCAAATTGCTTCTTAACCTCCTTAGTCATGGTGCTCTTAGGTCGCTTCTCGCCTCCCCGAGTATGATGGTCCTGGATCGCTTTTTAGCCTCCCAAGTCATGGTACTTCTGGGTCACTTTTTCACCTTCCGAGTCATAGTATTCCTGGATCGCTTCTCGCCTTCTCAAATCACGATGCTTTTGGATCATTTTTCAACCTCCCAAGTCATAATGCTCCCCGATCACTTTTAGAGTTTTCATTTCGTTTTGAATTTGATCCTGATAGTATTCCTAATAATATCATGATGCTTGAACTCTCGTGTAAAAAGTGATTCATTTGCCCTTAGTGCTCCCATCAACTGGTCCCATAACTAACACGAGGAGATAAACTATGAGGAGTATTTTATGCTCAACCAAGGGTTAATGCGGCAGGAGGACAAACACCCTAAAAAGATTTACAGTCTTTATAAATTAACTCTTACTCTTTTGTATAAATATACTGTCGTGCTAGTCATAAGACAGTCTCATGGGAACAAAACGAATGTGAACGAGAGAGACATATACTGAAAAAATAGGCGTGATGCCCTCACTGCACATGCAAATGAATGGTGGTGCTGTTGTTTTGTTTTGTTTTTTTTTCAAATTCATTGGTTTTCAATAAAGGGACAAACCCACCTAGAGCCAAGGAGCGACTGGAAGAGAAACCTTAGCCCAAAAGCTCAAGGCCAGACTGGAGCTATCTAATTGGATCGACAAGAACGAATTCCAACAACAATATTGATAACAAATAGTAGTTAAAGCAATACTTGGGAAGCTTAAGGCCAGAGATCAAATTTAATTGGAAACGGATTTACATTAGCACTAAAATTCTACATTCAAATATTAACTGGCACTGAATATTATGCACTGAGCAGGACTCCTATGATCAAAGGATACATGAAAAAAAAAAAAAAAAAAATGAGAGGTGAGGTTTACAAGCAAGTTTTAGTTTTCGTAAGCAGTGCTGAAGTAACAGCTTGTAACATTCGTGCACAAGATCTGCAAAACCTTGCTGTTAGACTGGCTGACGCAGCGTGGTGCCTTAAACTGGCTCAAAGCAGCCCCAAGCCCAACATAATAGTCTAAGATCATATCGAATGTTCCTTTACGCACAATGCGAAGTTCTAGAGGTCCGATGGCACTGACCTTTCTGGAACCAACATAACCAGCATCAGCAAACGATAGGTCTAAGCAATTGCAGCAGCTACGGAGAATGTCATCATTCGAGACAGAGTTTAGCTCCCAAAAGATCACATAGTGTCCTGGCTCTGTCAAAGTATCTACATGGCTAGTGAAATCCACAACCTCAATTTTTTCCTCGGCCAAAAGCTTGGCTGCTGCTTCAACAGACAGCTGAAGGTCTTTCTCAGTGTTCTTATCTATGTTAATGCTGAGCATTAGGCTTCTCCTGCGTATGAACTGGAGCTCCGGTGTGCAGTTGTAAAAGCCAGTTACTCTGACAATATCGCCCAACCTATACCGATACAAACCTGTCACAGATTGCACATCGATCAATAATACGTTCAAAAATTTAGGCAAATGTCAAGAATTGTGTCGAGGAGCTAATAAACTTGGCACATCGATCAATGATCACAGTTGTTAAATTCAGAAGTCTCGTTTGTAGCTGTCGAGTTATTATTGAATGGAGAATGCGAGGTAACAACTAACAGCAGGTTACATCAGTCAAGAAAGTCACAGCCATGAGGAAATATTAGTGAAACTGGAACAGTTAGTTGGCAAAACATTTGTTTCAGCACTGTTAAAATATTCATGGATTTTTGAAAGAATCCAGATCCAAATAGTACAAGAAAAGTGAGAAACCTTTAATCATGATGTATGGACAGCCTGTAGGGGGAAAAAACACAGTGGCGGCAAGTTTTTGCACATCTCCAAACATGTCTGATCCCCCACAAGCAAATTTTGAAGCCAACTATCCCATCATGACCAAACTTTATTAAAAATATGTCCTTGTATCCTTTTACCAATTACAAAGCCTAAAACCACCAAATTGACTAGTCTTCATTTATAGACCATGAGGTTATGGAGTCAGATGATCAATCAAATTTGCCCTTCCATGATCGATGCATTGATTTTCCCTGAAGCTCATGTACTTGTGCCTAAAGAAAGTGTTAAAAAGTAATAAAACGACTGGAAGTTGATTGGTCAGTCCGAGGACAATCGCAGTTTGATAGCAGGATATATTAGGATTTACTTGACCAATCAATCCGACAGATACTCCACTTTTCTCTCACTCTCCCTGTTGCGAGTTTAGAAACATCCCCGTCGATAATTCCTAGATCGACGTTATCAATTAAAAAGGGTCCTTATCTTGGCATAGTTTATTTAAATTAATATATTACACTGATTCACTGACCTGCTTCAATCTGTCCTTTGCAACTAAAAACCTAATTTCTATAAAATATTAGCAGACAAATGAAAAAGAAAATTGGAAATAGCAAAAGAGATGCGTAGATGAAAGATGATACCTGCGAAATTGGTGATGACGACTTCATATTCTTTGCCAACCTCAACTTCGGTGAGGCCTACTGGCTCTGCCTCTTTGTAGTGAATGGAGGTGAGACTACTCTCCAGCTCCTGCATGTCAAGCTTCTCTAAAGGAATGAACTCGAAGTAACCGATATTGGGAAGCACTGCAAAGGTAGCCAACTCTGGAGGTAAACTAGGATGCACATTAACACCAATCCATCCTTCTGAAGAACCATAATCAGCACTCATAAGGGGCAGGTTCCCTGCATAATGCCTTAGCTTCTTCAAGTATGGCTCCATAGACCCAGTCATAATGCCGTAGACATACTTTGCATTAGGCCAAAGCTCTGGAATCACACCGTACCAGTTGCTTAATCCCACACACTTTTTGTAAATGGAGTCTGCCAGACTCGGATTGGGGACCAAAATCTTAGAAACATCCTCGCGAATAGATGGAACAGTGATTCTGCTTGAGAGAACTCCTTCTCTAATATCTGTGCAGATTTCCTCCCACACCTGCTCAAAAGTTCGAAATGAATGAACTAGGCTGTGAGCAAAGGTGGAAGATATCAACTGCACTTCATCCGAGTAAATTAGCCCACATAGGAGGTGGCAATACAAGGACTGTTGGTAATCTGAACCAAATATAACTTCATCAGGGCTTGTACACTGAGATTGGATATCCTTCATGGTGCGTTTGAATTGTTCACTTCTGTACACATTGGTTGTTGCTGTTGTGGCTGTAAGACCTCCTTTAGTTTTGACCTGTTTGCTGCCGTAGATGAACTGTAAAGCTTTTCCATCGCCTATTGGATACTCTCTAAGAGAGACATTCAGTTATTAGAAAATCTAGCACTTGGGAGCACAAAATGGAGTTAAGTTTCCAAATCAAAATAAGCTATGATGAACAACAACGCCAGAAGAACAATACTGTAGAACCAAAATGTTGTGAACATAGAAAACAAACCATTGAACTAGAAGGCTTATGCAAAGCAACGAGAAAAATGTAGCTAATGTGCTCAAGCCCCATACCTGTTTCTGAATGCATATGAAGTCCGATATATCTGCATTGTGGACTGAACTAACTCCTCATTGAATAGTAAATACTTTCGTTTTCCTTGCGTGGTACCAGAACTGAGCCATTAGAGGAGTAATATGAGTTATTGGAAGACCAGATGAACAGAAGGTAATTACAGAAAACAACACAAGTCTAAAAGCACCACCTGAGTGAAATTGAAGTTATAGGTTTCCCCGTCAGAATAGGAGAAGAATCTCCATCCGAGATCCTCTGGATGTACGGCTCCAAGTCACCATGTGTGACCAAAGGGACGCAGGCCTTGTAGCTCTCTGGGTCAGTTCTTCCTCCAAGGCCTAAGTTCTGCAAGTACTCTGCTTTGCCATTTTGCTCGAGAATTTTGCGGAGGGTCTCTCGCTGTTGGTGACCGGCAGACTTGGTCATTGTTTCAAAGTCATCTATCACGCTTTCGATGCTGAAAATTCTCATCTTCTCAGATAATGTCAGTAAAGCCTCAAGAAGAAATCTCCAAGATCACTGCTTCGAGAAGAGAACACACCAAATACAACCACGCATGAGAAAGTTTGGTGATCGTTAAAGGAGTAGAAATCAATTCATCGATAGCAAAAGAAAAATCTTCAGCAGCCAAAAAGGCACTAATACAAGCTGCAATGTCTAACACAGAACACAGTTCTCAACGAATAGGGAACACGGATAGTAACAGGAAAGACCCAGACAAAAAAAAAAATGGAAGAAGAGAACTAAAAAGAGACGAGGTCGGAGAAAAGTCAAGTGGGAAATCACTCTCATTTTCCTACCGAAAGAATGGTTCATCCAATAAGAACGATTCAAGCAAACAATTCTTTCGAATAGAATAATCTCTAGAAAGAAGCCAAGGAGGAACCAAAAATCCCAACTTTTGACATTGCACAAAAATTCCTCAAGGAATAGGCATCAAATCCGAAAAAGCTCACTCACGCTTTGAGACCTACCATCCCGGCGAGTAACGCCCCTCTCCATGTTCCCCAACCCCTCCATGCAGACTCCTCCGATCGAGGTAGCGATATATAAAAGATTTACGGGACTGGTCCGCGCAGGAGGGCGGAGCAACGATTCCCCTCCGAAAAAAGGCCAAGCGGAACAAACAAGTCCAAAGAATATTATAAGCACACAGGTATCAATCGCTCACCTTTCTCTTCCCCCACGGGCAAGCCGTGATCAAAGGCCAGTGAAAACGACGGCGATCTTCTTCTTCTGCTTCTTCTACCTCTCCTTCTTCGAATCCTTTCCTTCCCGAATTTGCTCTCGCTGCCGCCAAGCGGGGAGGGTCAGTTACTTATAGTGGAAGCAGGAAAAGTGAAGCAAAGATTCACTCAATTCCCTCATAATTTCGTTTTGATCCTTTCGGATAAAAAAAAAAACAAAATAAGAAACAACAAAGAAAACTAGAAACAACAAAGGCAAAATATGCGGCAGAAAATAATTCAACGCAATCAGATGAAAATTTAATTGGCTCACTACAGGACAAAGTGCCATGGCAGCCTCTAACGAAGTTTGGGTTTAAAAAATTGATGAACACAACCCAGTGAGTTGGAATATTTCTTGACAGCTGTGGGGCGACAGTTACAATTCTATCCTTCCCGCTAGCTCCTCGGAATAATGTGTTTACTTCGGAGCGCGGAAGAACCGAGGAAAGCAAAGCATTGATCGCACGGAAATTGAGGCACTATCTCTTCTTTATTTTACCTAAAAATAATCTAGTGGCGGGTTCTAAGTTTATACAGGATCATTTTTTTTTTCAAAAAAAAGAAAAAATATATGTATCTATATAT
>JBAMHZ010429642.1:0-10904 GCA_037177395.1 Alpinia galanga | reverse complement strand
GTCTACGGCGACCTCCTCGAAGATCCCGCCCCTTCCCCCTCTCCGTTGGCCACCGATTGCTCCGGATCCGGGTCCCTCCCTTTCCGCCCCGATGATCCCGACGACATGCTCATCTTCGGCGCCCTCGCGGACGCCTTCCGCCTCGGATGGACTCCCTCGCCCTCATCGGCTTCCGGCCCCGATCCCGCCGCTCCGCCGCCGATGCCGTCCGCCGGGAGGGGACGGCACTACCGAGGGGTGAGGCAGCGGCCGTGGGGTAAGTTCGCGGCCGAGATCCGCGACCCGGCGCGCAATGGAGCGCGCGTGTGGTTGGGGACGTTCGAGACAGCGGAGGACGCCGCCCGGGCCTACGACCGCGCTGCCTACCGGATCCGCGGAGCCCGCGCCCTGCTCAACTTTCCGCATCTCATCGGCTCCGCCGATGATTTCCCTGATTCACCTTCCTGGTCCTCTTCCTGTTCCTCTTCCTCCTCAGAGAAGCCCTCGCCCAAGCGGAGAAAGAGGGCGGCGCCAGCGGCTCCCGCAGCTACCGTGTTGTCCGCCAATCAACCGGCGATCTTCCCAGAGTCCGAGCAATCAGGCAATCTCGCCCATCTCTTGGCGAGCTGAGACTTGTACTAATCGTCAAGGTAGACATCTCAAATCCTTGATTCGGTGCTTCGGAATCGGGAAATTTGACGAAAATTGAGCTGAAGGGATCGACGATTTGCGCGTGTTTTCAATTTGTTCAATCGTTCTTCCACCTACAAAAAGAGAAAAAAGCACAATCTGATAACTTTGTTCTTTTATTTAATAAATTTTTTGTCCGACTTTTATGAATAAACAAACATCTCAATTATTCGTCGTGAATATTCAATCGATTTCCGGCCTGCTCTGGTCTGCTGCTGCTGCATTGGAATGGATACCTTATTCTCTTTTGTCTATTTAGAATATTAACCATATTTTTAATTCCTGAATTTTTTTGTACCCAATTTCAGTTTTTTCCATTCTCCTAATTGACTAGACATGGAATTTTCCAACTTATTCGATCGGCAACAGAGTCATCGTACTGTGACACTCGATTGGAAGCATCAAAATCAGAAATCATCAAATTGTATTGTGGCACCTTATCAAACAATAGCACCTAATTCATCTACACTGCATTTAAATTTTTTAGGTGAGCTCATTTATCTGCTTAGGACTTATGACTCACGATAGATCTTTAACAATAAATAATAAATTACTCATCCCATGTCGTTTTGTCAATAATTCAGCAAATAAAAAATGCATGTTTATCGTCTGATTTGGACTTATTTGATCAATTTGTTATATATTTATTTATTTTTGGTCTCTAATGAAATGTGTGCATGCACTTTGAAGGCAAATCCAAAACCTACTACTTCAAACTTTGACAACCAAACATCCACTGCTTCTTAAATTCCCCATTAATGAGTATTCTGTCTATTTAATATTGTCGTCTTAAACTACATAATTATGTATTAAAAATTAAATGTTCTTAAAATGCAAAATAACTTCCACTGTTACATGGTGAAATCCCTATTTCTCTTAATGAACAACACAAACGCGCGCGCGCGCGCACACACACACACACAAAATTGAAATAATACAAACAATGCATAATAATTTTCGCCACTTTTTTTTTTGAAGTAATTTTTTTAATGTATTTTTATTTCGACGCATGGGAAATTAGGTTGCAAAGAATAAGTTTTCTACAAGCAAACTCAATCAATTAATGGAGATGGGACAAGAGATATTTACTATAATAAAACGAAAATATATTACAAAGTACGAAGGATTTGGAGTGAATTGCTAAAACTGAATACAATTGAATTGCATGGCAATATATATTTCGTATGGCAACAAAGCCTATCATGTTAAAAGTAAATAACAAAATTTGTCTTTCAAATTGGAACAATCCTTGCGAATCATTATTATAGCCCAACCTATCTCGGGTGCGAGGACCTATATCATTTTTAATTTACATTCATCTTCTAATGGATAAGACACTTATGAGTATTGATTAACAAAACTGGAGAAGAGATTTCAATCAATGGCATCTACAACTAGAGGAAAACAATGACTACAGTTTCATTATTATGAACGAGGATTATATGCGTTTATAGATTTAAAATAAAAATCAAAAATATCTTTAGCTTCCGAGGAGGACGAGTAAAAATCTACAATATAAATATGTGCTTCAAATATATGTGAAATGGGTATAGTGCGTACGCGACCCTCTTCAAGTCGAATTCAAAATTTTAAAAATCAACTGTGCTTGATAATATGAGCCACCAAACTAAGGGGCCAATAGTAGACCGGTTATAAATTATTTAGACTAATCAAGTAAAACGTATATAATTTTTATAAAATCATTTACTTTTATTTTGAGAAAACATGGTAATTTATCGTACAATTACAATATGACATAAGAAAAAATATATATATAAAACCGTCACACTAGAACGGCCAACACAAAAATATAAAATCATCAATAATCTAATAGTGAAATTTAAAAATCGACTTCTTATCCTTTCAAACTTTAACACAGCTACGCTAGCCATCCAAGTAAGCCCTGAAAGCTTACAATATGACATAAGAGAACATTTGTGATTTAATTGAATAAGCAAAATTACGATTTACAAACGAAAACTTAAAATTAAGAAGAGCAAATGATTTCACTAATTTAAAATACTAGTTCCACTTGTAAACAATTAGCAGTTTGATAGACAAATATTTACATTCTTCAAAATTCCAAATACCCAATGCCCAGATGGATCCAAAGCAGAATACAAGAATTCAATGTTGAGAAAAATGTAGCTTGAGATTTTAGCTTAAGTTGCTTGCCGAGTGTTCTCAACAAAGACTGTTTTATCTGCGCTGGAGAAGACACATTGGGTGCCGTCAAACAGATTAATGAGATTAAGCCAGTTAAAGTTGCAAGCAAATATGAACACGTACTTTGCCTGACCAAATTGCGCAAATAAACAGCGAGAGCAAGCGGCTAGATTGAGGCAAATAGAGGGCCTGAAACATATTTGACTCAACCCACACACCAGACAAAAATTGTTGTTGGAGACCATTTTAAATCTGTGACGAATTTCCTCTGACCCTTCAAAATTTGTCTCCATACTGATCCACATCAGGTACTTTCCGGAGTTGCTGGGATATAATACCGTCGTCTGTGTTAACTATCATTATGTCAAATGCAACAATAATATTCGCCCCTAAGTTCTCTCAAACTGGAAACGCATTTCATACTGCTCAGAAGGTACTTCGAAACATTGTCATTTATTTCACACCTTCTAGATATGCATTTTATTAGATCAAATGGGAGGCAAGAGCACAAGAGTATTTGCATGTAAGATTTAACTTAAACAGGAATTAAAAATCTCTAGAGAGTGAAGTGAGCGACTTACGCAGCAAAGATTAACAATGCGGTGATCATGATTTCACCTGCTGCACTCTCTTTGAATTGCAGGGCTTCTTGAGTTCCTCAAAGAAAGGAATATCATTGTTGGAAAGATGTACAATGCCATCCTGCTCACTTACTTTCTCGATCAGTAGCTTTAGCAGTGGAATTTTAGATAGTGTTTTGCAAGATCCAACCATGATAAGTTTCTTCTGCGGCGCAAAACATAAGCAGAAGAGTTAGAGACTAAAAATATTCACTAGAAGAACACTATGCAAATGGAAAGCTAAGATGTTCCGACAGTTTTCAATTCATTGCTTGAGCTACCTTTGCACGCGTGATAGCAACATTTATCCGATGCCACTCTCCAAGTAAAGAAGAAATGCAGGATCCAGTGTTTTTCAAAGAGCGCACAAATGATAAAAGTATGCAATCCTTGTCCCTTCCCTGCAGCTCATACCAGTGTTAGTTAATGGAACGAGCCATACACATTTTGGAAAGAGACACGGTTTGAAATCTCCGTCAAAATGACATAATTAACCAGTCTAGCAAAGTAGAACATTTCGAAGGAAAGAAACTGACAAATCATCATCTCCTAGTTGTATTGGAAAGAATTTATAAGCTTTAAAAAAAAAAACAAGATACTGTAAAAGAATGACTGCAACTTAGCTTCAAGACCACAAGATTTTATGAGATACATGTTACTATTAATATACAATCCAGAAGTAGGAAAAAAGAATGTGCACCCATTTCCTTAACAAAACCTTGTGAACTTGTGTGTGTGTGGTGGTCGTTGTGGGTGGGTGGCGTGGGGTGGAGAGGAAGGGATCAATCAATGAATGAGATAAAACAACTGCCTCACAAGGTTGAATCTTGATTCCTGGTATTACCTGATATTTGTCAATTGTCTGAACCTCTATAGGGACATCAAGATTTTGCCGTATGATATTGACCTGTGAATTGTATGGACTAATGATCCCAATGTCATCTCCAGCAATGCCTCTCTTTATTAGTTCTTTAGTAATCTGGATAAGAAAAAAAGTGAAGGCATGACAACAAGTGCCAGATACAAACAAACACCACCTAGATGACCCACTTGGCAATATGGCTAAAAGGTATCAATAGCCATGACGAGATCAAAAATCCGTACCTCTGCTACGATGTATGCCTCTGTGTGATTTACCACAGTACCATGTTCTCTTTCCTCATTGGCAGGTAGCATATCTGAAGAAGAAAATTGGAATAGGATTTTTAATTAAAATTTATGACAATTCCCAAAGAATAAAAAAGATCTACTAACCTGTACTCGCAAAGATGACTGGCTTGTTTGGATTCAGAATCTGAAAAAGAAAAATCATGTTGCCGGAAGAATTGAGTACAAAAGTTAAACATATTAAGATGCAAGATGTACCCTACCCCTTGTAACCACAATGTGACAGGTTTAGTACAAGATAATTTGAGCTTTGCATCTGCAACTTCAGAGGAACCACACCGTAATCTATTCCCATATATCAATGCATTTGAAAGTTCCATAATACCAGCACACATTCGATACTGACACAAAAAAATGGTAGATCAACATTTTATGACCACAAGGTTGCAGGTAAAATAAAGCAACCATGTCCATAGGTAGTCAAACACCAAAATAATTGACAACCTGGCACTGCAGTGCTGATATTGCCTGAGGATGTGCTTCCGATAGCCTGCAAAATAAGCTAATGGACATTCCATTTTCACGTGCTTCCACGCTCTACATATGAGAGGCTGACTTATTCATCTGAATCATATGAAACAAGGTGGCTTATCAAAGATCAGAGTAGATTGTGAACCTGAACAAGTGGTGGAAGCTGGTAATGGTCTCCGACTAAAACAAATCTTGAGGCAAGCATCAGAGGTCCCAATGAAATCTGTTGCAAGATAGCTATACAAGTATTTTTTTTTCTTCTAAAACCTTCTTTCCCATTAAAAAAAAGAGTAACAGAAACTGATACAACACTTGATTCCAATTCAAGAACCCCTATTGTCTACCACTCCATTACTTAGGCAAGGATAGTTCGGTGTACGAAACTCCTGCTATACAGAGTCCCGGAAAAAAATCTATTATACGTAGCCTTGCCTTGTTTTGCTTTGCTTTGCAAGAGGCTGTTTATAATACTCAAATTCATTACCTCTAGGTCACTCCATCACTTAAGCAAGACGGACCATATATTTCTGTGCATGCAAATGGATGCAAGAAAATTAACAAATGATGGAGAAGAAAATATTTTTCACAAAGATGCATTAGTTTATTCCAAGTATCAAAAACACGCATATCACATTCACTCCTGCAATAGACACTTAAGTAATCACTGTGGACAAAGTTATGATGTAACATAACAGATGACTTGTACATTGGCTACCAATGTTCACAAGCATACCATACTGATATGATAACTAGCTAGATCTGGCATGGTTACCAAACTATACTACTAGTTAGAATTCTGCAGCGAATATGTATTTATGCTTATTATTACCCAGTAGTCTACAAGCAGAGAACAACATATATTCCTACAACAAAAGCAAAAAAGAAGACACACCGGAAGAGTGGTTTGCCCAGCCTCATCTATTATGCATATGTCGAACTTCTTATTCGTAAGCAATGGATGATTTATTCCTAAGCAAGTTACTCCAACTACACGAGTGAGTTCCATCTTTTCTTTGATGTCATTCACAGTGCCTATGTTCTCTGCTGTCCAAAAAAAAAAAAAGCCTTGGCAAACAACCTAAAAACAATGATAATGAACAATAATGAAAATCAAGAATGGAAAAAAAAAATCACCTGGGATGCAATACTCAAGAATGTCAGAATGCACTGCTTCACGTCTTCCAATACGCACAAAATCTATGCCCTAAAAAGGTGTGATCTGTCAATCTGGTGATTGTTTCAATTGCAGGCTGTTCATCAATTTTATTGACTAGTAGGTGTTCTTTGTTACGTTAAATTTCATAGCCATACAAAATCCTTATGCCCAACAAGATAGCATACAAAGAGCTATGAAAATACCTTCAGCGCACACAACAAATAGCTAACAGATGCTTTTTTTCCCCTTGAACCCTTAACAGTCGACTGGTCTTAGATTTCTTAGCCTTAGATCAGCAAAGGCAACAAAAAAACCACAGTATGGAACTCTGAATACATCATACAAGCTAATAAAAGATTTGGTAGTCTAAAATTTAAATACCTAACTTAAGGTGTATATACTAGAAAATGCAGTTTACTAGTACATGTAGGACAATAATATCAGGGTAAAGTCGAAACACCAAAATATAAAATAGTTTCTACTGGAAATAGCAATCAGTAAAACACAGAAACATAAACTAGAATATGACACACCAAGGAATTACATCAAACTCATTTAAGTGACTGAGCACTATAAATAAATGCAACTCTTTACGGTCACTATTCAAGTTCCAAACATGATAGTATATGAGCAAAAAATATACAGCACATAACCCTGCTAATTTACCTCATTTTTTAATTTGATAAGCAAGGTATCAATAGCTAAATTTGTGTATGAAGTGAGTAAAATGGAAGATCCTCTCATCAGTAGTGCTTTCACAGCATGCACCATCGTGGATGTCTTTCCAGTGCCAGGCATCCCTAAAATAAGAGCATAATCCTTTGCAGCTAGAATCTAAAAATTATAATGAATAAGTCAAAAAACATGGATTTCAGCCCAATATTAACAAATTCTAGCATTCTACGTTTAACAAAAAAAACACTAAATTCATGTAATTAAATGATATAAGCACTGATTTATAAATTTATACCCTTTAGCCAATATTCAAATTCTTTCTGGAAGTTCACCAGCTAAGGCTCATTCAAAAAACAAATGAAAGAAACATACCAAAAAAAAATACTGCAAAGGATACCTTTTGAATGGATCTCCTTTGATCATCATTCAAAGTTTTTTGTGAGCGTACATATGATACTGCTGGATCTTGACTCAATGTTCCTCCACTGTCAAACCTAGGTGCCTGCAGAATTGGAAAAAAATATTAGAAGAGCCTACAACATGAAAAGTAGTGGAAACATGGAATGAGAAAACTAATCACCTCAAGATCGACAATCATCTTCCTCAAACGTCCAAATTGCAAACTTTGAGCAAACAACAATGTGAGATTGAATCTGAAGATGGATAAAAGAATCATGAATCTATGGGTTTAAATAAAATTCCTAAAATGAAAAGACCATTGATATGAAAAGTACCTCATGGTTGAAAAAGAGGAAGCAAACTCATCCTTATCAATTCTCCAAACTTCTTGAACAAGACGACCTAGATCTAGTGAATGTTCATATATTGGGAGTCGTAATCGCCGAGAAAAAGAAACCTGACATAAAGCAAGATAAAGTAAAAATAAAAATGGTGCTATAAATGAAACCAATACACCAATATATAGAAACTTTACAATTTCTAACCATCAAATATGGTGTTAATTATCAAATCATTATGCTCAATACATCAGCACTTTATTTCTTAATATTAAATATGAGGAAGGTTCATAGTAAAATTTTCCAAGATACTCAAAGGAAAGAATTTCTTACAGATATATGTGATTTACCAATATCATCTATTACTCCAGTTGCAACGGCAACGTGTCCAGACTCTGTGCTAAGCATCTAAAATCAAGGACAAAAGACAAGTAAAGGAATCAAAAGGTTTAGACAATTCAAAGTAACAAATAAAGCATCCTGAGTAAAGTATACTAAGATAATCAAATATATCACTTCTATTGAAGGCCTGGGCATAGTCATATCTAATTCAAAATAGCTAGCTATTAAGGTGGGTGCCTCTGCTCACTTATAATGGCACCAACACACAAACTGACAGTGTAAAACCATCAAGCTCTAAACTGCATAATATATTAGATTGCACTTATACTGTAGTGTATTTCAGCATACAAACCAAGTTGGGGTGTTTCCAAATCTTTATAGAAAACCAAAAAACACAATTTCAAGACATCTAAAATCTGTGAAAAAGGAAGAATTTCTAGGCCATTCAGGATGTCTGAGTTCTTTGTAGCGCTAAATAGAACAGCCATTAATAAATACACTATATAAATGTCGAAAAAGTGCCTAGTAAAAGAACAATGGTGAAGAGTGATCATTGCCATCTTCAAATATAGATACTATTATGCAGAAACATTGGTTTCGTATTGACAACTATAAATAAACATTTCCAATACAAAAGTGATGTTGCTAGTCTTGTCCATCTCCATGTAAGATATATCTATTCTCGAATTGCTCATTTGAAAATGTCATTAACAAATAGGTAGCATGGAATACTCACTATCAATCTCCCATTAACACATAGTAGAAACAACTTGTAGTAGTAGTCATCCTCACAGATAAAGCCTTAAAAGACCATTTAGGTCTAAAGTGAAATAGCAGAATAAAATGTGGGAACCATACCACATGATCACCACGTTTAAGTGTGGAACCATGATTGCTCATTCTGAGTTCAGAAAAATCATACTGATCCTGAGCTTTCTGTTCATTCCGCACAAAACAATAAATGAATTTATCATTTCTAGAAGAACCACTGCCTGAAGATTCCTTCTTAAAATCAACAAGGATGTAAGAACTGCTTCTGGTACTGTTCTCATCCCATGGAGTATGTGAAGAGAACCTCCCTTTCTTATTGGCCTGAGATTTCAAGTATTTCTCCAGCTTAGCTCATCAGAAGCATATGCAATAAAGTGTTCAGGGATAAAAGCAGGTTAAACCTTAGATGCCTGAGCTTCCAAGTCAACCAAACGAACCCAATGCTTAAGAAAATTAGAATGAGAAACAGTTAAGTGGCCCGCAAGGTCATCAAAGAAATCACCAAGTCCACTGCTATTAGAATCACCTCCATAAGCCTATTTCCATTCGATAAACAAAACATGTCATTGTTAGACGATAATAATAGGCCTAACTAATAAAGTGTCGGAAAGACATATCTCTTTCATGTACCTTATGAAAGATTGTGCAGATGTTAAGATGGCGACAAACTTTGCACAATGCTAGATTCTACAGAAACATTCACTAAAATGTTAGTGGAGATCCTCCAATCCAGTTAATCGGACAAGTCTCGTTTAGTAATACCTGTAGCATTGAAGGTAGGTTTTGTGTTCTTGAAGCCTTCAAAACATCAGTTGCTAGTTCATTGCGGCGCATAATTAACCCAACTAAGTCAGATTGTTGAACTTTGACACCCTATAAGAAAATTGGTAAGTGAGGCAACACCTAGTCCTCCATAATTTGTTATGACAGCACTTTACCCTTGTCTGATCTGTCTGGAGGTAATATAGAAGGCCAATAGTGATATCCCTTTTCAAATATCTGAAAGAGTAGCATTCCAATTAAAACACCAATTTTGCCTACAACAAAGGGAATGTCAGGAAAAAAGAAATACCAAGAATAATACATGTTAGAATTACCTTTCAGACATCAAAAGAGTGTACAATATCACCTGGGCAGAATGCTCCATTGCAGCCTGCACAGTTAGGACATTAAGAAAACTTAAGCCACAAGAAATACATTTGAAACCTACTAAGTGTCATATAGTAGGGTAATAGTGTTCCAGAAACATTTCTAAACCAATAGCCTCAACAATCTCATGAATCTATATAACCTGGATGGCAGTGCACTTGATTGATGTGATTATCAGGAAACAAGCAACCAACAATACCATAACTGGGAATATTTTCAATGCTAAAAAGTCAAATGATTAATAGGCTATATTCTCTTAGTTAGAAAACATATGAACGAATTGTAACTAATATATCTTTTGTTTTCAGGACAACATAAGTTCTAGATAAATTGGGTATTAAATCCATATAAGTTTTAGATATCTTATCTATTATTCAACAGAAGGGAATATTATGCAAATATCATTACTAAGTTAAATGAGTGGTCACAATAGAAGCTTTTTTGAGGTCTTGTGTAATTGTTGTGTCCCTCTTAAGCTAGAATTTTTTTTTACTGTGCTATCACCGCTATACTTTACGTGTCATTGTATTGGGTTATTAGAAAGCATGTATAGAAAATTACTTTTGCAGATATGACACAACAAGCATGCTAAAAAGAATATATGGAATTATTATAAAGGATAAAATGATTGACAATAGATTGAGATGTTGTTGACATGTTCAAAAGAGGCCGCAAAATGTGACAGTTAAAAAAGAGCAAAATTTATTAGACTGGAAGATACAAGGGGTTGAGAAAAAAGAAAGAATATTATTCAACAAAAAAAAAACAGATTTAATGCATTTGAATATTAGTGGTGATATATACCTGCATAGAGCTCAAAGGACAATTTGTGGAGCCAACCTCAACAAGATGAGGCAAACACAATTTGATATAGGACAAAAGTTCTTGATTCCATTTTCCTTCAGTTGTTTATGATAATTCATAAAGGTATACCAGAATAAGAAAAGGCATATCGAGTAACGATTTGAATGGTTTCTTCTA